>OMKQ01094457.1:0-10056 GCA_900302335.1 Phycis phycis
CCCTGGGAGGGTCGGAAGAGGAGGGGGGGAGATACTGTAGAAAGAAAACTGAGAGAGGAGAGGAGAAGAGAGGACAGGAGGAGAGGAGTGTTCATCTATGAGGTGAAACACACCATGTTTGTTGTGTCCTGTTGCACCACACTCTCACACAGCCAGCCAAACAGACAGACACACAGACACACACACACACACACACAGTTGGATACCGATGTTCTTGGAGGTGATGGTGAATGGCTTCATGTAGGTCCTCATCGTGTTGCGGGCCAGGTTCTGGGCATATGCCTCAAAGCTCCTGAGGAGGAGTGCTGTGCCCACCTCCTGCTCCTGGAGCTCCACCCACAGCAAGGCATGGCCCGGGTCCAAGATGGCCGCCGCCACATGCACTATGTTCTGGAGCAGAGATAAATTATCTCTTAGTTAGCAGGAGTTGGCAGAGATGGCAGAAAGAGTCAGCAGAAGGAGCTAGCAGAGTTAGCAGAATGAGTTATCTGTCGGCACCTGGTGGAAGAGGACCTCTCGTGCGGCGGCCATGTTGAATCCCTGCTGCTGACTTTCAAACTGCAGGAGGCGGATCAGCAGCTGATAGGCTATCTTAATGTCATTGCCATGGAGATCCCTCGTCTGATTGGTGGCCGTCCACAACAGGCCAGCCAGGCGCCGGGACATCTCTCCGTTCATCAGCGAGCCGTTTAGACACAGCGCCTCGTTCTGATGACACAACATATAACATATACAACATATACATATATAATTTTTCCACTAATGTAAATATTAACTATTAAGTCTGAGTTTGTTCATTCTGTTGTAGGAAACATGGAGAGTTGTCAAGAGAAAGAGCTGTAAAGACCAGACTAAACCAGACCAGACCAGACCAGACCAGACTATATGACCCCAGACCAGACTAGACTAAACCAGACCAGACTAGATAACCCCAGACCAGACCAACCTGTTTGCTGAGCTGTGAGAAGGTGAGCGAGGTACAGTTGAGCAGGCCTGGAGGAAGCCAGCCGTGTTGTTCACTACAGTGACGCAGCGCTGCTCCTGAGGACCACACATCATCTCATGGAAATAAAGTCTCTTGTATCCAGTATGTATAACTATATATTTTTCTATATATATATTTATATATAATATTACCTGTGGATGCTGCGGGACATTTCATGGTGGCTGGTTGACCAAACTGGGTTCTGGGCCACCAGACTCCTGCTTCGAAGGCCCTGGGGCAGCCATCGTACACCACTGGAAACAAGACACAAGGCAATGGGCAACCTGGTCTGTAGGAGGGGGGCAGGCTCACTTGCATGGTGCTGGACTAAGTAGCATGGTACGGGTACGGTAAGGGTTATCTTGTCCATATGTAGCAAGGCTAACTAGGATGGTGCGCGGCTAACTAGCATGGCACAAGGCTAACTAGCATGGAGCAAGGTTATGAGGAGTCTGACCTGTGCAGCCCCTGGCGGTGACCTCAGCGTGGGGGTTGTCACAGCGATTACACTGGCGACCGGTGACCCCAGTTCTGCAGGGACACTGGCCACTCCCTGGGGCACAGGAGCGGGACACGGCCCCCAGATGGAAGCACTCGCAGGGGAGGCAGGAGTCAGCGCCACTGGGCTGGAAGTGGTTGTCCTGGAGGAGGAGCGCAGAGGAGGAGAGAAGGAGGAGAGGAGGAGATTCATGTTTATAGATTCAGAATCAGAGCATTTTATTAAGATAAAAACCTAAAAAGTTGAAATTATTTTTATTAACTAGTAACGCTTATAACCATTCACTATTCTAACTATTGTAACTATCAAAACTATTAACTTTTAGAACTATTATCTCTCTCTCGCTATCCTAGTACTAGTAGAGCGGCTGGGAGATGAAATCATAGTACTTTACTGGTACTAGGCAGGGGGATGAAATCACTGGTACTTGATGATAGATCATGCCGGCGTTAAGAGGTTCATGTAAATCAACGGGTAGTTAACACACACAGCAGGCTGTCCATCCCATCCTGCTGTGTGTGTGTGTTCCTACCTTACAGTGACACACTCCGCTGGTCTGGTTGCAGGTGCGGTGGAACCCCCTGGTGACATCACAGCCACAAGGACCACACACCTCCCCCCCCCACCAGCCCGCCAGGCAGGGAGGCCCCGCCCTACACACACACACACACACACACACACACATACACACATCCATGTATTAATACGCACATGCATGTACGCACACACACACACACACACACACACATATACTAGTATAGTAGCTGTACAGTATTACTACAGTAGTACCCGTGTTGGCAGTAGTATAACTGGAGTACTATAGCAGTATAATAGTAGTACTACAGTAGTACTATTGAGGAAAAGGTTGGACGGCGCTGCAGTGGTGGAACGTGACTCACTTGTTCAGAGTTCACCTGAACCCTGCAGAACTACTGCCCACCCCCCCAAGAAAAAACATGCTCTTGTATGTTGTACGTCTTGGCACTTTATACTTGCTCTTTGAAACTTGGCACTTAGTCAGAGATGTTGTACACTAGCAATGGTTAATCTAGCAATTGGAATGCTTGAACCTTGTTCTGGTGACTTTCTTACTGTATTAACAGCAATTAAATGTTTCACCTTCTTCTGACAAATGTACTTTTTGTAAGTCGCTTTGGATAAAAGCATCTGCTAAATGCCCTAAATGTGAATGTAAATGTACTACAGTAGTACCTGTGTTGGCAGTAGTATAACTGGAGTACTATAGTAATATAATAGTAGTACTACAATAGTACCTGTGTTGGCAGTAGAATAACTGGAGTACAATAGTAGTACTACAATAGTACCTGTGTTGGCAGTACTGTCCATGGTACCCGTGTCCACAGACACAGCGGTACCCTCGTGGGCTCTCTGGCTGGCGGACGCATGACGAGGTGTGTTGACAGGGGTTCAACACACACACATCCACACACTCCCTCCCAAAGAACCCTGGGAAATGTAGTCATCACATGTTAACAACATGTCCCCCCGGGGTTACAGGGGAGCCGTGTTGAGGTTATAACATCGTATTACATTGTATAACATGGTAATGTGATCTTAGAACATGCATAGTGTTATGTTATAATGTGATCTTAGAACATGCATAGTGTTATGTTATAATGTGATCTTAGAACATGCATAGTGTTATGTTATAATGTGATCTTAGAACATGCATAGTGTTATGTTATAATGTTATCTTAGAACATGCATAGTGTTATGTTATAATGTTATCTTAGAACATGGCACAGTGTTGTGTTTTACGTGAGTGTTATGTTACCGTGGTTACAGGGGCAGCTGTGCGCGGCCCAGCGATCAATGCAGCGGCTGTGGGGGGGGCATGGGGCGGAGCTACAGGGGTCGTCTACATCACAGCCCTCCTGGACTGCCCCCCCCCGCTGGGCCGCCAGCATGTTCACGTTGGACAGGGTGGTGGGGGTCTCACCCATACGCACACCCTGCATACACACACACACACACACACACACACACACACACACATTGCGCACAACTTGAAGGTAACATTAAGCATCCGGGTCCTGGTCTGGACTGGCCTGGACCGGTCTGGACTGGTCTGGACTGACCTGGATGCAGCCCGTCACTCCATCCACCACGCGTCCGTCCGTGTCCAACAGACCTCCGACAAACAACGTCCTGATCTCCTGACCCGGCAGCTTCCTCCCGATCGCCACCTGGCGCTGCAGCAACAACACCTTATCAGCTACACTCACTAACGACACAAACAGCTGGTTAAGCTGTTCACTAACGAGACAAACAGCTGGTTAAGATGCTCACTAACGAGACAAACAGCTGGTTAAGCTCATTAAGCTCATTAACAGCTGGTTAGGCCTGTGTACCTGGAACATGCCATAGTCCAGGGACACCTGCGCCAGGTATGTGGTCTCCTTCCCCTCCCTCTCACTCCTCAGCTCCACCTGAAGGTGGTGCCACACCCCATCATCCACGCTCACCTCAGGGAACTCCACCACCCCCACCTCCACAGAGTCCTGGAACACCTGGAATCTCACAAACCTGTTCACCAGCTGGGGATGAGAGGCCATTTTATGGTTACATTATTATTATGGAACATTTTATTAATCAGATGCATATCATCTAACTCCACATGTTTAACTCCAGGTGTTCAGTGTCTAACTCCAGGTGTGTAGCTCCAGGTGTGTAACTTCAGGTGTTCGGTAGGTAACTCCAGATGTGTAACTCCAGGTGTATAGTGTGTAACTCTAGGTGTGTAGCTCCAGGTGTGTATACCAGCAGCTGTATGGTGGAGGACTCCCCGGCGGAGGCCCGGACCAGGGTGCCAGAGGGGTGTCGTGTGCGGAACATGAGGCCCAGGAACCAGGGGAGGGAGACGGCCACCCGGGGCTCCGCCCACCACAGCACCGCCGCCCCCGCGAAATAGTGGGGGGAGGGCATGACTGGACACACACACACACACACACACACAGGTTAAAGGCATCTGTGTGATGTCATACATGTTCTCAGGAAGAGAGAACATGTATGTATTTCTTTCCCCAAAATGGACCAATCACATCAATGGTCCAACTTTTCCTTGACACACACACACACACACACACAGCAGTACCGTGCTGGCAGGTCTTGCCTCCGTAGCCGAGAGGGCAGTCACACAGGAAGCCCCCCCACCTGCTGACACACACCCCGCCGTTCTCACACACCACGTCATCACAGTAGGCCTGCTGCTCCGGGCAACCTGGGGGGGTGATATAGATTATTAAATAGATTCACCTATATCATATTAAAGAGATTATTACTACATATGTCATCAAATAACATAGAATATTAAATAAGTACATCTATATCATATCAAAGAGACTATTACTACGTACAGTATGTTCATATACAGTATAGATTCTATACTATAGAATCTATATATCTATATAGATTCTATATTATATAGTATATATAATCTATAATCTATATAGATTCTATTTTATATAGGATCAATAACCTATAACGATTATATATCCTTTAAAATATAGCATCTATATCGATTATTGATAACATATCCTATATAATATAGAATCTATATAGATTTTAGATTATATACAATATATTGGGCCCACCAGCAGTGCTGCCATTGTTGGCGATGAAGGTTGCCATGTCAACGGGCTGGTCGTCAATGCTCAGGTCCCGCATGCAGCCCACAAAGTCTGGCTTCTGGACGGGGAAGTCCTCAGCCAGGTCCGGTACCCCCCCCAACAGGAGAGGACCGGTGAGATCCAACGACCTGCAGGGAAACAGGGAGTTAGGGTCTAGACCCAATAACCTGCTGGTGACAGAGTTAGGGTTTAGACAATTAACCACCCCCTCTACACCACACTGGACAAGCTAAAGAGCAGCTCCAGCAACAGACTCATTCAACCCCGCTGCAAGAAGGAACGATACAGAAAATCGTTCACTGCAACCCCACTGCAATGAGACTTTATAACTCATCAGCCTCTGTCAGATCCACCATCACAGAACTGGATTAAATCAACCCGTCACTGCTGTACTGTATTTTTACAATTCTGTCAACAACACTGCATTTCTTGTTTTTATTTATTTTATTGTTATTGTCTTTTTTATTTTTTTGGTATTTTATTCTATTCATATTTTTTTGTATTCTATTTATATTTATATGTACCTGGGCTGCTATAGTGACCCAATTTCCCTTAGGGGATTAATAAAGTTAGTTAGTCCGTTCTTCGTTCTATCTATCTATCTATCTATCTTCCAATAAATATTGTGTTTGTTTTTATGTGTTTATGTCTGTGACCCAGACAAACACATGGACAGAGACAGACAGAGAGACAGAGAGAGAGAGACAGAGAGACGTACTTCTTCGCCCCTCTCTGGGTGCCCTGAGCAGAGCAGGAGTAGTTTCCGATCTGGGCTCCGAAGCGAAGCGACACATCAACATCACAGTCGTCCACGGCAACCACCGCCACCTTTTCCCCGGACGGGCCGTGGGGCGCACCCAGGGGCCCGATGTTGGGCTGGAGGGGGGAGAGAAGAACCATGCTTTACATAGAATGACCTACAACCTACAATCTCAAACACCTAGAACATCAACAACAACATCTAGAACAACTAGAACACCAAGAACCAACATAGAACCATCTCCAACACCTAGAACATACATTTGATAGCAGTTAACATTTTCTTAACCTTAACGTTTATTTATGCTAAATATGCTAATTACTTGTATGAAGTCACAATTTAAAACACGGCTCTCTGGAGTGGTCAAAAGGTATGTTCTTGAACTCTGCGACTGGCATTAGTGAAGCCTAGTCCGGAGACACCACGTTGGCTGTGACTCAACAACAAACCATCTTCTGGTGAGGACCAAACCTTCCGTATGAACTGTTTCTTTAGGGTGGGCTCTGATGCTGCTTTGACTAATTGCATGCATGTTAAACGTTCTAAACTGGTCGACTGTCAGACATGTTTGGGGCTCCTGTGTTATTCTGTGGTTTATTTTATTGAAGTTTAGTTTGATTTGTTTTCGTTATTTGTTAAGCACATTGTAAACTATGTTTGAAAAAAAAAAGCTGTAAAAATAAAGGTAATTATAATTTGTATTATTAACATGTTTATCTGGTGCCAACAGAATCATTGGGATCAAAACTTAACAAGGTTTAACACACAAGCTCCTGGAGTCCCAACACAACAGCAGGGCTAGCGTGTCTGTTGCCATAGCAACCAGTAGCATCCCTGACCCTCAAACAAAGACCCTCCATCCCAGAGGAGGTTAGCATTGTTGTTGTTCATGACATCATTATATCACCCACGACCCAGTTACACCCTGTGGTCATTGTGTGTGTGTGTGTGTGTGTGTGTGTGTGTGTGTGTGTGTGTGTGTAATTGCCTGGTTGTTCATAATCTTTGTTCATAGTTATTCATTGTTACGTGAATTTGTCAACATGACTAAGAACATTCCCTTTAATCTCACTGGCTAGTTCACATATGGGGTAGCCAATCAACTCGCTCAACTCAGACGAACACCAACCCTCCAGGAAGTGCTTCAGACTGAGTCTCTCAACCAACCACTGGAGGAATAAATACCCTGTGAGGTGATTGACAGGCTAAGCAGCCTACCTTGTTGTAGTAGTGGAGGTGGACTGAATGCCATTGACCATCGCTGAGCCCGCCCTCCACAAACGGAGACACGACCGTTTTTGTGTCGCCTGGAAGAGGAAGAGGAGAGGAAGAGGAGTTTTACGACAACCTTCTACTGCTAAGAAGCTAACACAATGAGGCTCCTTGAAGCAGCTTCGCTCTGGTGGGGTTTACCTGGTGAGGAGGTGGGAGGGGCTTGTTTACCTGGTGTGATGGTGGGAGGGGTTTGTTTACCTGTGCAGAAGGTGAGCTGGACTTGCTCATCCACCAGCTCCAGAGCAATGAAGTCGTGTTTCTGGTTGAAGCGTCCGTTGTACAGCAGCAGCCCGCTGCGCTCTCTGGTCGCGAAGCTGCACAACAAACCACAACACCTTATGAACATACCCAAAGTGTCTGTCCACATCTGATCATACCTACCTCAAACTGTCTCACCATGAAATATCAGCAAATGTAAGTATTCACCGTCATGTTTATCATGTAATGTTGCTCACTATGAACAGACACGACTCAGTACTGTCGGCTGCCCTGCTGGGATCCAAGCCAGCAACAAATCGCTTGACTGGAAATTCCTTCACTTCTCTCTAACGGAAATTAGAGAGAAGGGGAGGGAGAAAAGGAGGGATGGGTAGGTGTGAGGGTGAGAGGTGGGAGGTCTGAGGGGGAAGGGAGGTGTGAGGTTGTGTGATAGGAGGTGGTGGAATTCAGATCCCAGGTGGGGTGTGGGCGAGTCTGCAGGAAACATCTCTGAGCAAACCAACACCTGCTTCCTCACCCCTGACCTCCGACCCACACCCCACCGGGTGTTGTCAAGATAACGTGATGAAAGCACATCAACATCATGAGAGCTGTATTAGAATGATCAACATGGGTGGAAAAACACTTGTGGAAACACAATCAATAAAGACAAGTCAAACTGTAGGATAATATACACATTACTACATGTCACAACACATTCTTTGAGGAGGAGGAGAGAGGGGGAGGCGCTAGTCTAAAGTCAGCTTAGAAACACACGATGCAAGTGAAGTACGTTCCCGTGACCAGAGCGTCATCCTGGAGGTGGAGGAGTAGAGAGGGGATGACTGCTTCCTGTGTGGCCAGGGTTGCTGACAAAGCACTGGTTAGCAGACAGGAAGTGACCTCACACTGCAGTTCTCTGGCCCAACATGCCTCGCCACAATAGAAGCTCCTCAAGCGCCAGGTTCAACACTCATGCTCACCACAGGTCTCTGGAATGTACCATCAGGGATACTGCCTGAATACCAGGAGGTATCGGGAATGTATCATCAGGAATATTGCCAGAATATGAGGAGGTATTTGGAATGTACCATCAGGGATACTGCCTGAATATCAGGAGGTACCTGGAATGTATCATCAGGAATACTGCCTGAATACCAGGAGATATCTGGAATGTACCATCAGGAATATTGCCAGAATACCAGGAGAAGTCTGGAATGTACAATCAGGAATACTGCCAGAATACCAGGAGGTATCTGGAATGTACCATCAGGAATACTGCCAGAATACCAGGAGGCAGGGTCTGGTTGTTATTGGCCCATACTGTACACAGAGGAGGTGATGACCTCTAGGGGTGATAGCCGTTATTTTAAACATTGAGGCTTGCAGTTCAACCATAAAAATAAAGCAACTCATAATTAAACGAGAACATAACAAATTTTTATCACATAATAATAATCACATAATTATAACTTTACATAATTTACATAACATAACTTTACATAATTCTACATAATAAACCCACCAGCACAACCAGAATGAGTCTCAAGCCGTGTTTGAGGAGTAGACTAGCACTGAATTATGACCTCCATAAGCCTGCTATTCATAACTCTGGGTGAGTAGGCTAGGCCTGTAAGCCTAAAGGAATGGTTCAACCAGCATTACATCTGGCTGCCTCAAATGGGCTGACGTTGAGAAGCAGTTTCCCCGGAAGATGGAGAACGGAGATGGACGTAGCCAGCCAGCCAGCTAGAGAACAGCTATGGCTTCAGATGTGATCGTTCTGACATTCCATTGAGGATTAAAAGTCAACAAATCAAATCAAATGTATGCTAAAGGTCATTCATGAGAATAAAATAAATTCCCAACCTTAATCATATTCTAATCTGAACGTCTGCAATCGGATTTGATCAGCTCACGGACCGAGCTGGAACCAGCTCCCTCACGGTGTTAGCGGCAGCTGCCATTTTAGCGTCTCCGCTATCACACTCCGCAGTCTTGGACTGAAGCCCACCCGCTGATTAGCTGATACCAGATCAAGGTCTCTGGCCTTGATTGAATGATGCAGACGGGTACAGCGGAGCTTGGAGCATCCTGCGTTGCGTTGCCAAGGTAACATCTGGTAGATGGTCGTATTCGATCGTTAAGGTTGGATTGAAACAAAGCTGTGGGATGATATAGGACTTGGGGTCAGAGGGTCAGAGTTTTCAGGTCAGAGGTGAGAGTCCTACCTGAAGCTCAGAGTGAAGTGGAACCTCTGTCGTAGGCCGCTGAAGGTGACAAACGACTGGCCTGGGAAGCTCCGGGTGGTCACGTGACAGAAGGGCTGGAGGAAGGGTCCCGGGGGGCAGCGGCAGACGAAGCCCCCCACCAGCAGGTCGACACAGGTCCCCCCGTTACGACACACCCCTGCCACGCATCGGCCCGCCCGGGGGTCCACCTCACAGTGCTTGCCTGCAGAGACCAGACACTATACTGTACTCTTCTCTTCTACTGTCGTCTACTGATTAACCATCATCACTACTAACTAACTCACCAGTGAAGGGGGCGGGACACAGGCAGGTGTAGCCTCCCTCGCGGCCGCGGCAGGGGGCCCGGTTGCGGCAGGGCGAGGAGTAGCAGAGGTCCAGCTCCGTCTCGCAGTAGTCCCCCGTGAAGCCGGGGGGGCAGCGGCAGCGCAGGCCGGCGA
>OMKQ01094464.1:9327-19688 GCA_900302335.1 Phycis phycis
TGCGCACCCAGCCGACTCACCACTCCGGGGGTCCATGTGTCCCCAGCCGACTCACCACTCTGGGGGGGGGGTCATTGCGCAACCAGCCAACTCACCACTATGCGGCTCTGTGGGCACCCAGTCAACTCATCACTCAGGGGGCTCCGTGCGCACCCAGCCAACTCACCACTCTCGGGGTCCGTGTACAGTTGATGACAATCCCGCAAGATACGTTCGTCGCAGGACACGCTGCCGGAGATCGAGTCGGCGTTGGCAGCACTGCGGCTCTTGATTTTCCCAGACATCGTGAATCAATGACGAATTCGAAACACAACAGATTCTTGTCCGACCACTTGTAATAAGCCGGTTCGGAAATATCGGCACAAAGGAGCTGATCCCGTTTGAATCCACCCGGTCGCGTTCCTTTACGTCAGTAGGCCACGTCGTCAGTGTGAGTTTGGGTTTCCGTAAATGCTTCTGGGTAATGTAGTTTCGTAATGGACGGCGGCCTTTGCCCGAATTGACGTAGGCTGGAATCAAGTATCTTATCGGCGTCCTGCTTACTAAAATACAAAAGGCTTGAACTCTGAGCTGCTCAAATCTCAAATCACCATCCTCAGAATAAAGAAGGCAACTTGAAAACAGAATAAAGACTAAATAGACTCAAGCAAGACAATAAAGCAAGGCAAACATTGAGACATTATCTTTTAAACAGAGGCTAAATAGTTTTAACATATCATCATTGTCAATTTAAATCTAAGCACGCAGTATATACTGTACATTGTATACATGCATGTTATGTCATATCCATCTACCTCATGTACATAAAGTAAGTTATTCCTGATTTATTTATTCCTGCATCTTTGCACATCTTTACAATTCCATTGCTGTTGTTTATATATATATACTTTTTATTACATCTACATCTGTATATAGTAGTAAATGTATATTTTCAGCTCATTGTCTTATGTCAGCTGTATGTCTTAGTCCGTGTCTGTACATTGAGAGCATTGGAAAACCGGAGTCAAATTCCTTGTTTGTTTGCGAACATACTTGGCGATTAAAGCTGATTCTGATTCTGATTCTGATTTTATTACTCTGAAAGAAAGCTAATTACGGTTCAGATCAACACATATAAAGTCCACCCCAGGTGGATAATTATCCTTGTACCATACCAACAGGTCCTTCTATTGATCATCCTCAGGATACGGTTAAACATTTACTTTACTGCCCGGGCATATTCTGCCGGTCCTGGCAAACAAGATCAGTGTTGAATGCAAAAGGAATTTCTACTCTACATGAAAAGGCGTAACCTTACCTTCTGTTGCGTGTCTTTTTTCGAACCACTTGATGGAGACATAAGCAAATCAACAAACAATAACATAGTTTATATTTTCTATTTTGCATGACTGTCCGATAGACCTGTTTGCCTGTCTTAAATCTTACCTACGGCACCTTTAATAGTGACCAGAAATGCAGTTCCTCTGAACAGCTAAGGGGCAAACCAGGCTGACAACTGTTTGACTGCTTCTCAGACATGTTGAGCAATTTGTTTAGAGTCCTGTTGTTGAGGTGAAATCAAAGACAATCCTTCTAGATTATGTTGTTAATGGTGTTAATGGTTGGCAGGTAGTTTTATTTTTATTTTTTACAAGTAATCAGAGAACACATTTTATACAATTTTCATTAAAGGATAACTTCTGGACTTTCAACCCTGTTTGAACCTGAATTTCCCATGACAATTTTTAAAAGGGATCTAGTATTGAGCAAGAACACTGTGTCCGGAACATGCAAAATGGGTTGCAATGGACTCCTTCGGGGTAACAGCACTCGGACAATGTGGTCCTCTATAAGCCTTTTTGCCACTGACTCAGATGGTTACATCATGGAAAGGATCTCGATGATGACGGAAAATATGGTGCAGGTTACAAGATCCTCCAGTTATCCTTTAATGGCATCAACTGTTTCTTCAATGTTTTGTTGCAGGTAAAAGCACTTTGTGGTAAAGAGATTTACAGCCAACAGACTGCACACCATTTTCCTTGTTCTTCATCAATAGCTTAAATGATTGATCCAGGATACGTTGGCTCCTCTCTGAATCGCGCATTCCCTCCTTCAGGGACTCATGCATCCTTTGCCATGTCTCAAGGTCTGTGGACAAAGGCCTTGCCCTGGCTCTGAGGAACTTGGAGAGGTCACTTTTGCCCCCTTTGGCCAAACTGAGGCCGTCTTTGTAGATGGAGAGGATGTCCAAACCAAGGGCCTCAAGAATGGGCAAATTTTCAAGAAGAGCGTCAACGACTTCAGATTCTGGGGTTACTTCCTGTACTACATCAGACACAAGCCCATCAACACAGGCATCTATTGCATCTTCAAATGTTTTAACTACCATATCTAAAAGAACCATCTTAAAAACATCAATATAATGTTCTCCCAGTGTCTCCTCCTTCTGGTCGGTCACCTCCTCCAGACACCCCTTGATACTGTCCATATCCTGTAGGAAGTTCTGTAGGGCGTCACTGGCTCCCTTCTTCTGCCCTTTATCTATCACCATCTGTGTTCCTTTGGTGACTACAGTGTTTACTCCCTTGGTAATTCCCAGGCCCATCCCACCCACGGTGAGAACCGCAGAGACCCCAGCTGTAAATGGAGCTAGAGCCAGCCCAACGATGGTCAGGACCCCACCAATGGCCCCCATTGAGCTCCCAGCAACACTGGAGATTGTGGCGCCCATCTTCATCTTGTCCAGCTGGGTGGCATGGTCCTCTATAGCCTTTAGATACTGAAGCATTCTAGGATGGAGCTCACTGAATTTGTCGATGAAGGGTGACATGGGCTTTTCCTGGAATAAATACACCAGTCTGAAGTGTGGATCCATCCTGAACAGCAGAAATGAGAACATTGATTATTCATCTAACCCCTGAAGATAGCTGGAGTGAATTATTGTTATCGTGGTTTATTGATGCAATATATTTTAACAAGTAAGCATGAAACATTGCCTTTAAACTGTTTTTCTATTGTCATCTGGATCTCAACGAAGACATGTAGGTCACGGAAGCCATGCTCACCTGATACTAGAGAGTTGGTTGACATGGGAGATGATGCTCTTAACGGCATCCTCTGGTAAATCCTCCGCCAACTGAGCCAATGGTTGTTTAAGTCCTTTGTGTCTGAAGCCAGCTGTTGTGCTGTGAATGACATTGTTTTCTATCAAATGACATTACCAGGACAACCCGCATTTGCTGGGATGGCTCTGTTCAGAGAAACCCCATTCGTCACCAAGCAGTCATGCCAGAACTGATTGTAAAATTCAGACTTTTACAATCAGTTGTGATTTCCTTGAACATGTGATACAATAGACATAATATGTCATTACCAATGATTCAAGGCAGCTTACCTTTTTTCCATTCTTGTGAATATCTTCTCAGTGGCCTGAATGTATTTGTCCAACTCAGCCACAAAGATGGCCACATTGTGGAGGCTTGGATGGAAGAAGACCCTCGCATCTCTCTTAAACTGCAGGAGCAGAGGGCAGACCAGCCGTGCAGCAGAGATGATGTCCTCAACTCTTTGGAGACGGATCCCCAGAAACAGCTTCACAACCTCTTCTCCGCCCGTGAACACATGCAGAGAAGTTACAGCGAGCTTCTCCACAGCACTCAGGAAGTCGGCAAGCTTCTCCATTCCTTCCACTGTGTTCTCCAACACAGCAGCCAGATCTTTCTCCAGCTCTTCCCGTGTATTTCCAAAACGTTTCACGTACCCCTTGAAGTATTCAACTATTATTTGACCTTTATTTTGAGACTTGAAGACATCAACAATTTTAAGGTTCAGTTGATTGGCCCTTCTTTGGATGTCTCTCATCGTGTCCAATTCTGTCTCCCTCTGATGTATCCACAGAGACCTTCTGTTACCGAACGTCCTCACGGTGTAAACGTAGTCCAGTGTATCTGAGATGTACCGCTGCAATGTCTCTACTACTGCTTCTTTTCTATAAAAAATGAAAATATCAATATTGTAAAGATGTACATATTCTATGGATCAGAAAAGTGACAAAAGATGTCATACATTTTTTATAACTAAATAAAAAGAAAGTTTTTGCTCAGTCACATTCTCAATGTTGAATCACAAGCGAGAGTGAGACATATTTCATGTATGAAGGAGGATATTTAGTATGAAATGTAAAATGAATGTAAAATAACAGAATCTCAGAGTTAGGGTTAGGTCAAATCGAGTAAGATGATAAACCTGATGAATTACCTCAGCACAGGCGACGCCTCTCTCTGGTTCGTCATTTTAACGGAGGACTCGAATCCTTGTCTCATCCTTACGTCTGTATTGTTTGAAAGTGTGAAGAATGAACATTTACGCGTGATGGATCTATCGCAACAAGTGTCTCATTTGCTGCGTCTTCTGTTTTATCCTTCAGCTGCGTTAATGGTTTCGCTGTTTACTCTACAATTATTACGTTAGCCTTGGACTTTGTTATCCTTGTAAATGTTATTGATATTGCCTCTGTCCTGGGCATGGTTCACAGGGCATCATAACAATGCACAATCCTAGTGGGTTTGGCAACAGCTGCCAGCACCTTCTCCTGGGACGTCCCGCATCAGCGCAAATTCCGTCGCCCTCTGAAGCATCCAGTTTGAGTTTTTGCTCCAGAATTTGGTTTCTGTTGTGTGGTCCAGTGTAGTCCAGAGTATCGGAGACGTACGACGGAAACATTCCCACAGCGTTTGGTCTGAAGACGAAGACGAAAATGAATATTGCCATGCACTTCACAACAATGCCATGAAAGCGATGTCCAAGTGTTCTTAGAAGTTCCCCTTTACAGCACTTTACTGAAGTGAGAGCCTGCTACAAATGTCATTTACATTTAAGTGAAAGCCTGAATCTGGTGCAAATGTAAGCCTACACTCGGAGCTGAGCACAACATGCATCTGATATCAATCTATTACCTCAGCCGGTCCCCGGGGGCTTTTAATTGGTATTCTATTGGAGCGAAGTAATTAGAAGTGACTTAAACGCGTTTTTTGTTTTTAAATATATAAATAATCAACATAATATATATATATTTTCTAAAGCAACAGTTTATGCAACAGGTCCATGCAATAATTAAACAAACACAAGCAACCCTTTGACAGGACCGGACAGCAAACCTGCCCAGCAACAGGTGACTGCGCCCCCCGCTGCGTCGAGGAAGGGGCGGGCTTTAAAAACGTTTCAGGAAACCCGTGAGGAGCGAACTTAGAGCAGCGCAGCAGCTGTGACACTTCACCAAAGTGACTTTAGTTGGTTAAAAAAGAAAAATAAAGATGGAAAGCGGCGCCTATGGTGCCTCGTTGGCCGGCGGTGCCTTTGACTTGGTGAACTTTCTGAAGCAGCCCCAGACCATTACGCGGTTCTTGAGCTGGGTGAGTTTGGGTATTACGCGGACGCAGCGCTAGGCTAACTTAGCAGACAGTGCTGATAACGAGGATATGAGCGCCGATCGCCCGTCAGAGATGCGCGATCGGCGCTCATATCCACCTGTTGACCCACCTGGTGACACTTCTGTCTGAACTAAGTAACTTTAGAAAGAGTGTCCTGTGGAACGATGCCCACTTTGTGATCTCTGGGAGCGAGGGGAATGAACGCCCCGGAAGAATCCCAAAATTGTGTTGTTTTTGTTTGTGTTCATCCCGATCGCGGTTACGTAGGTGATCCCCTCGCGGCTGTGCTTCTGTTATTATGCCAGGATCCCTTGGTGTTTGGCTTTCCAAACGCACACGAATGTCCTCACAATGGAAAGCTCCTGGCTGGCCGCTGTGGTGGCTGACGTGTATTGTTTGCGCATGTTGACACACTGTCACAGTGCGGTCTACTCTCAAATGTGTATTCCCTTAGCGTAGAGTAAAGGGTCGTTGATCAGCACACGACCTGCGTGTACGTGTATCTATGAACCCACTGTCCTAATGTCGAATCACCTCAAGGTCCTCGCCCTCTCACCTAAACGTATACAATCCTTTTTTGCAGATTTTTTCCATTGTGGTTTTTGCAACTATCACAGCTGAGGGCTATGTTAATAAAAAACATGAAGAAGTCACAGAATGCATGTTCAACCAGAATGACAGTGCCTGTGGTTATGGGATGACCATCGGAGTGCTGGCCTTTCTGGCTTGTGTGATCTTCCTCGCCTTGGATGCGTATCAACCACAGATCAGCAATGCCAAAGAGAGAAAGTACATAGTGACCGGGGATTTGGTCTTCTCAGGTAAGAGCTGTGCTTTTTTGTGACAGGCAGTATGTTGTCGGTCTCAATATCAAAAAGTCTTTCGGCAAGTGGAACAAATATGTGGACAAATGATGATGTGTCATCTTAGAGGTACATTGCATGTGGAGGCTTAGTTGTAGTTCTATAACTCTTCTTGTGGTTCTATAACTCTTCAAGTGTGTATACACACACACACACACACACACACACACACACACACACACACACACATAATATTAGCATAAGTCCATGTGCCATTTCTTCTTTTGGGAATCCACCTTTGTTTAGGAGCCTGGACGTTCCTCTGGTTCGTGTGCTTCTGCTTGCTGGCCCACCAGTGGTCCATCACGACAGACCGGACCAGCGTGCCAGTCGACGCTGCGCAGGCCGTGGTGGCCTTCTCCTTTTTCTCCATCGTTTCCTGGGTCAGTATATTCTCCGGACTCCTAATGAGACTGAATTTGACTGGCAAAAAAACGACCCTCTGTATGGCCGTCAGTCTGCCCTGTCTCCCATGGAGACGGATGGGATGTGGCTGCTTACCTGAGACTTGACTTGAGGCCGGTCGTAAAAAGACTCAAGTCTCACCAGTCCTAAGATGACTGTAAGCTGCTCACTACGTCACACACATGTCATTCCTCACCAGTCCTAAGATGACTGTAAGCTGCTCACTACGTCACACACATTTCATTCCTCACCAGTCCTAAGATGACTGTAAGCTGCTCACTACGTCACACACATGTCATTCCTCACCAGTCCTAAGATGACTGTAAGCTGCTCACTACGTCACACACATGTCATTCCTCACCAGTCCTAAGATGACTGTAAGCTGCTCACTACGTCACACACATGTCATTCCTCACCAGTCCTAAGATGACTGTAAGCTGCTCACTACGTCACACACATGTCATTCCTCACCAGTCCTAAGATGACTGTAAGCTGCTCACTACGTCACACACATGTCATTCCTCACCAGTCCTAAGATGACTGTAAGCTGCTCACTACGTCACACACATGTCATTCCTCACCAGTCCTAAGATGACTGTAAGCTGCTCACTACGTCACACACATGTCATTCCTCACCAGTCCTAAGATGACTGTAAGCTGCTCACTACGTCACACACATTTCATTCCTCACCAGTCCTAAGATGGCTGTAAGCTGTTACACTACATTACACACATATCATTGCAGTCATAAGCCGTGTAATAAATAAATAAACCATTTATTCTCTATTCAGATGTGAAACGGTAACGAGCATGGAACAGTGTAACTCTTTATTTGTTAGCCAGAGCTTGATTACCATTCTGCCTACTGTTACCATGGTCGATACAAAACGATCATTTGGCTCCTACACTTTTCACTTGTTGTGTCGCTATATCTATTTTTTAAGAAACGTTGTGATAAGATGATATGATGTGAGTTGTTGTGTCATCTGTGAGGAAAAAGGGGTAGTGGTGTAACCCTGTGACATGAGACTTGACTTGTGACTTGTGAGCATCTCGGCTACACGCCGATAGTACCGTCCCTGCCAATATCAGGACTGCAGAGTCACTCCCCATCTTCCGGAAGAGACTCAAGACCCACTTGTTCAGAGTTCACCTCAACCCTGCATAACTATCCTCATGCTCTTATTTGTTGTACGTCCTGGCACTTTAATCTTTGTAATTCGGCACTTTGATCGCTCTTTGTAAGTTGCCACTTAGTCAGAGATGTTGTACACTAGCGGTGGTTAATCTTGCACTTGAAATGCTTGAAACTTGTTCTGGTAACTTTCTTGTACTGTATTAGCAGCAATGAAATGTTTCACCTTCTGATGACAAATGTACTCTTGGTAAGTCGCTTTGGATAAAAGCGTCTGCTAAATGCCCTAAATGTAAACGTAAACTTCTGACTCCATGCTGTTCTAATGACAAACCCTCTGCCCCCATCAGGCTATACTGACATACTTTGCATACAGAAGATTTGGCCAAGGTGTGGAGGCTTTCGAGCAGGACTACCGAGATCCGGCAAATGGCAACAACGCCTACCCACCCACCTACCCGCCGTACCCCAACAGTGGCCCAGAAGGCTACCAGCAGTCCCCGTTCAACAGTAACCAGGAGCAGCCTGGAGAGTACAAGCCTCCCACTTACTAGAGGAGAGCGGCCCGGCCACACGAGTACAGCCGACTTGTCGTCCTCGTTCCTGTTTTTTAAGTGGCCAATGGTTTATTTGCCATCAAGGGTTTTGCACTCCATGTGATGTTTCGATCCAGATGTTATTCTTGCAAAATGTTCTATTTGCATTTGTTTAAAAATATATAATGATCTTTAGTTTTTTTGTGATTTTTTTTTATATTTTTTTTTAATTTCTTTTGGTGTAGATGGATTTTATTTGCAATATACGGTAATATGAAAACATTGGAATGCACCTGTATTGGGACATTTCCCTGCCAAACACAGTGAAGTGCTGTATACCATCCACACCAAAGTGGCCATAATGATGGGTGAGATTTGAATGTGACTGCTGTTAAACTAATCTTCTATTTGGGTTCTATCAGTTATGAGGGGAATTTGCTAAATCACAAAAATGTGGCAAATTACTAATTTGTCATAACTGGCATATATAGACTGATATAGATACAGGGTATTTTGCCTGTACCCACATGTTATTTATTAGTCTACACTTGGATTTTACAATTAAAACAAATTGTCATAGCAATGTTACTAACCACTCATTTGAGGGCTTTTTGGCACTGATGAATATTCATTTGATTGTTTGTTCAATACCATTAATAGTATATGTACTAACAATGTGTTTCAACAAGATGCCACAGCACATCTGTATAGAAGGGTGTATTTAATTTTCTAGGTGGTCAAACAAGGTGGTCGTACACTTAACTGGTATGCCTGCTGCCTCATGCATAACACTTGCATTCAAAGGATTTGGATCCATATATATTTAAATATATACGCATATATAAAAATATATTTTTTGTTATGTTTAGTGTAATACGTAGTTGAGCGATCAGAAAAACAGGCATGCTGAGTTAAAAGGAAAAGTAAGGTCTATCTTGAAGCACGTGCTGTACTTAACTTGGTTTGTTACATTAATTTCTTCTTTCTTGACTGCGCTTATGAAATCTTTGCAGCTGGGATTCAGTGCAGGTTATTCCTCGTTATTCTTTTTTTTAAGAACTTTTGAATAATTTTCCTCAAAGTGCCTTTCATGGTGTTATGTGTGGTGTTACGTTTCACACGCGGTTTGCCAAATAAAACGACACATTTTGACACGCTGGCCGAGCTCTGTGTGATAACGGCGTCTCCAACAGGAACCGGACGTGGCTGCGCGTTTCTTTGTCAATATTTGAGGAGTGGTCGGACGGTAGCTGTGAAGCAAACTACTAAATGACATGCGCTCACTGATTCAACGGAATAGAAGCCAGACAAATGGAATGAAGAACACATTTTAGTAGCATTTTAGAAGCACACAGAGTTAGTAGGCCTATTGCTTCAGAGAACACTGCCCACAGCACCTACCGTCTGCCTCTCAGCCTACTGCAAGGCCAGAGTGCATTGAGCACTCTGGCCTTGAGTGCAAAGTCACTTGTCAGTAGGACATTGTTTACTGAAATAACTAATCAAAGTCAAAGTCAAAGTAGCTTTATTGTCAATTCCTTCACATGGCAAGACATACAAAGGAATCGAGAGTACGTTTCTTACCCTCCCACGGTGAGACAGATAAAGTGCAACAGGCACAACATGCAGGACAGGACATTCCTAATACTAAAACTAAAGTAAACATGCAAGACAGACAATACAAGTAATAAGACTAAATACGCGATGTGCGGTCGGAAACTACTTTCCGACCGCGAGGTCGGAGGTAAGATATAGCAGCATAAGTAGCATAAATAGTGCAAACAGTAGTATATTGCAATCGTTGTAATTTACAGTGCAGAAGAGTGCAAACAGTAGTGAGTGTCGACAGTGCAAAAGAACAGTACAAAAGAACAGGACAGCAGTACGGACAATAAGGGATTTTCTGGTCATACTGATGGTAGCCATAGAGGTAATGACGGCAAAAAAGTGCAAAAGGACAAAGGATAATAGTGATGACAGATTGTCCAGATTGTCCAGAGTCCGGGGGGGG
>OMKQ01094468.1:0-10612 GCA_900302335.1 Phycis phycis
AAGTGGCCAAAAGTCCAGTCATACTGTCTGTGAGCATGAGTTCATGTACCCTCATAACTATTCTGATGGTTGTGGGGGTTATGACTTTGGTTGGACTTGATTCAGTTATGCTAATATTCAATACCACATTTCATCATATGGCACCAGTTTGATTGGTATGTTTTATGTAACTAATTATGTATTTAACTTGGTGTTAACCACACATATTTGTAATGCCGTGAATGTATCCAATTGGGAATGCAAAGAATTACGTTCACCTGGCTTTATACTTTATACGAAAGCAGTCAGACACAAACTGGAATGACTGTGAAAAAAGCATGTTAAACGTTAAACGCTAAACGCTGCTCAACACTGAGTAAACGCCGTTACATCACTCCAACTTTCTGTTGCGGTCTACTCGTTTAATGACGCTCCAGTCCAGATGGTGTGCCAAATCTGATTCTGTATGGAATATTCTACATAGCTCTCAGTCACAGTCACTGTCATTTTGCACCTCATATAGCCTCGATATCCAGCGACCGGCTTGTGCGTTGTGATTGTTCATGGGTTCGCGTGAGAAAGCCAGAACACATTTTGATTTCACGGAAGTTGCATTGAGTGGCCATGCTAGGGTACACAGAAAAATTCCTTCAAAAAAAATCCTTTATTTGAAAATAATCCCTCATTTCAAAATGTCTTGTTTGAGATTGTTTTAGTAACCTACTTACATATTTATGTATTTACAACAAAAAACGAAACATCGCCACAGACAATCATTGATGTCAACGTTGGTAATATCACATGGGTATCACCTATTCTTGATGTCTGTTAAACTGTGTCAGAAACCCGAGGAAGATGTTAAAATATAAGCAACGTTTTAGCATCCAAACTTCCTGTCGGGCCGTGGATTCAGGTTACACGTGTGTTAGGAAGTTTATATGTCACTGTCTACCGTGCTTGCCAACCCTGGTAATACAATATAATGAATTGTCTGAGTCATCAACTTAGTCTGCTGTACTGGTGAAGGGGCCAGAGCCAGTCCCGCAAGGCAGAAAACAGACGAAGAATATTGTAACATTTTCGACAACTCAAGGTGAGGAGTGCGCTAAACTATCCAGCCAAGCATTATTGTTTTACAGGAATATATATTTATATAATATAATATCACAATTCCTTCAAGCTAATTGGCTGCTTGTGAGCGAGGGAGTAATGTTGTCCACCATTGGGTTAATACGGGACATCTTTCCTAATCCTGACACAGCCACTGTATCCCAGAGGGACTCCTCCAGTTGAACCAAGACCAACGCTGTCAATCTCACAGGATCTGCTCCTTGGCTACTTTTGAAAATGGCAGTGGTTACAAGGATAAACTTCTACTTCTGTAATTGATCTATGAAATTGACCAATTGAAGTACTATTCACATAGCCAAAACCGGATCCATTATCATTCTGCACACACGTGTCAAAAAAAACATACATACAAAAAACACAATGCACACACAGTCGCACGCACGCACAATACCTGCCGGATATCAGCATGACGTAATTGGTGCGTATTTCGCATGGAAGCCGGCATTGCATAATCAATGTTGGGTCGGGTACACATACACACCCTTCACACACACACACACACACACACACACACACACACACACACGCACACATCATCATCATCATCATCATCATCATCATCATCATCATCGTCATCCTCATCCTCCCAGCTGCACCACGCCCACGTTCCCTTGATGCCTTTAATGATGGACTCTGGGCCTTAATGAGTTAAGGCAAAAGCTCTCAATGTCACCGGGGAAAGATAAGCGCCAAGAAAGCAGGGCATTGTGTAGCCGCGTAGCGACGGGCTCTCCGGCTGCCGGCGCGATGTCACAGGTCAGCCATGTTAAGAATGTGTGTGCCCAATCATCTCCTGATTGTAATCTGGTGCGGGCCCATGGCTAACCGCTACACGGGCCCGTTCGGGGGCCCCCCGCTGATAAATACACAATGGAGGTCCTTGAAGTGATGGAGCCGGCCGATCCCGGCGCTGCTTTTTTTTTTACTAAATCACGATGACACGAGCAATCAATGCGCCAATTACCCGACAAGATATTAAACCGGTTGCATTAAAGTTGAAAAGGGTATTAAAGGATAAGGCTGGAGTAATTAACGCTTCGGTTTTTAGTTTTTTTTCTTCACATTGCTGACATGGTCTGTTTAAAAAAAAACCAATAGAGCAGCTTACCTTGAGTGCCCGTAGACTTCCAACGTGGTCTGATGAGCCAACATGATGTCACGGAGATGTTACTCTATGTCAAAGCCTACTAGATAGCAAAAAAAAAAAAAAAATCCCAAAAAGTCAGGAGACGTTATGAAAAATGGCGCACATGCGCGAGACTTCTTCTGCCTTTCCATTGACATAACAAAGCAGTTTTAGTGAAGAGGCCTCTTGTTACATTGCAGTGATCTGTCCTGATGCCCAGAGCAACATGGATGGCTCTCCACTTGTTGGAATGTGTTTTAGCCGTGGAGATCCACAGCACGGTAACCTAAATCTATATCTACCAGCGTATCCCTGCACCAGAAGAAAGCCACACGGCCATTGACAGTCGTCTTCCTGGATGCTAACAATAAGAAAAAAAACATGAATAATGACCCTGGCTTTGTCCTGTGGAGTTGGCCGACTCTTGATGCATGTAAAAAAAAAGAAAAAAAAAGAAAAAAAAAATCTGAGCACAACTTTCCACCGTTCTTCGTCCGTATTCATGGCCACGGGATAACCATTGCGCCCCGGTCAGAAAAAGACGCAACAACAAAAAAAAAAGACCCATTCCTTTGTATTACGCCAACGTTAGACACAAGCTAGCCAAAGGGTGGAACCCTCATAAACTATACGTACAAAGTGACAAATTAGGAGTTTAGATGCTTTCTGCGTGACACAATGACGTACAGTATAAAAGGTGATGGGGAGATAAAAAAAAGTCCACCTGTCATAGACATCATAAAACCTGACAAATTGGAATAATGGCGTGGGTAATCCACACTATTGTGCGGTGGCTCATCTCCCGGAGCCCTCGCTGGTTGCGGCGACGGTCTCGTGTTCGAGTCCCCCGCCACCGATACGCAGGGACAAAAAGGACCTGCCAGTCCAGTGGCATTAGTCTGGTTCTACATTATCTGAAATCAAACGCTCTATTCTGCTCCCAACGTTCCATATAGAACAATCGGTCCGGGGGAATGTCTATAATCCCCCACAAAAGGGAACGCTGACATTTATACCCAGCAGAGATGAACTAGACAGGGCCCAGATTCCTCTGGTGGGCTTTTGTACCGCGAGGGTGAACTGCACTGGTTTGGATAGATAATGACACATTATTATGGGGGTCATTATGGCAGGGAGTTGTTTGACGATGAAAAGGCAGTCGGTGTGGACAGCTGTTAGACAGGTGACCCAGCATGTTAACAAATATGGCAAATGGGCATTAGGCGACTAATAAATTCAAAAGAAGCTCCAGGGATAAGATAAGCCCAGTGGATGATGATCCCATTTAAAGATTGCCAAAAAAGATAGCCATCTTCAGGCTGTTATATAAGGAGACATGCTGCACTCTTGTGATATTAACTTTCCCACAGCACCAAAAATACATTCCTGCTGGTTAAAGGCAAACACAATATTTCACAACAAATGAATTGTCTGCATGCATTATTAAATTGTTTGTACTTTGTATCACGATGAGGTCACTCGAGTTAGTCCAGCCAACGTTTCTTTCTTCTTCTTCTCTTCACTCGACTTCCTTTCCCGCGACTGTCGGTTTCATTTGAAAGTTTTTTTTTAAAGTTTCCAACACTCGATTAACATGTCTATTAAGTGTAAACTCAAGTCAAAACAGCGTCTCCATGGTTGGCACTATGAGATTACAAGGATGAAAGTTGTCTTTGAATGGTTATTTTGTCCTATGCTACGGGGTCATGGTCATACATGTCACACATTGTGTTTCATTACATAACTCGTTTTCAGTCAGCCAATGGAAACGGTTTATTACGCAGCATCTCCACAGCATGGCAGTTGAATGTCAGTTGACAAAGAGGGACGAGAAACCTATGCAGCTGCTGACACATGGTAAGCAAGGGAAGATTATTCAGAAAGACAATTTGTTCTGGCTAATCCCCTTTATCTGGGTATCAAACTTCAGGCTTCAAGGTGTGCATTTCATACTTTTGTGTTTTCACCCAATACATGACAGATTTTTATTGCGTTTAATTCCCGTTTGCTAACGCTCCGACGTGACAGGAAGCACACAAGTTAAACCAAAAGCGAAATGTCCACATATGAATGTGTTCCCACCAATACCGTGACCCGGCACTGCAATAAAAGCCTTATTTGCATCCAATCTAGTGCGACACATTGGACAGTCTGGCTTATTGTTGCAGTGTAAGTGTAAGGTTGCAGCTGGTATATTGATACCTCCACGGAAGGCTGGTCATTCTTCCTGCTCTGTCTCCGTGCCAACAGTTTACCCTATGAGATCAGTCTAGGCGGCTGCAAATCCTATAACATGAGATTAGCCCTTTCGACTTCACAGACAAGATAATGACATTAGCTAATGTATGAACGCCACAATACGTCTCTGTGCATTCTGATACCCTGGCGGACAGGACACACAGGCACTCTGTTCTGGATTTATCCGGTCTGCCTTTTTAATTCAGTATCTCCCCTCATGATCAACTTCTTATGCTGTAGGATTCATTGTCGTATTTATGCAACATTAAACCATGTTTTCAGACCCGATGAATGAGACGGCATTGTTGGTTTTTTTAAAAGGTGAAGTGTTGGTTAACGGCCTTTATTTTCAACAAGAATAATGTTCTATAGAGAGTTCATCACAATAGAATGATGTTCATCATTGTGAATAGTGTAGACACAGCACACACACACGCACACACACACACACACAGGTGCACGCCCACGTGCACACACACACACACACACACACACACACACACACACACACACACACACACACTCACACAGACACACGTGTGCTTGCAGACACGCATACGTGCACGGAAAGACACCCGCACACACTCACCCACACACAGAGATACTGCAGGCACACTGCGCAAGCACACACACACTCTGACACACAGAAAGCAGACTGTAACCCAAGATGTGGCAATGACAGGCTTAACCAGATTCCACTCACCTTCTAACCTGTGGTTCAACCACTACTTTTTCGACCTGCTTTAATCATCTTGAGAATGAAGTACACTAGCTGAGACTTATTCAAGTGTGACATATATTTTGGGGGGAATGTACACACTACGTAAATGAGGTGTTGTGATGATCAAATGATTGTGCCAAATAATGAAATGAGTGATGAAAGTCAGTGAACTTTGTGGCCTGTAGGCTTCTCCTGTGACTCCTGCCCCCCCAAAGAAAACACCCAATGGTACTTCGGCTCCATTGGAGGACAGTCAACCCACAGGACACTTCAACTCAAAGTGTTGCCCGAACACAGAGGCGCTGTCGAGAGAGTTCCCCTCTTCCCTTCATTTCCCCCATTTCCTGTTCTTTGAGTGGAGTTCTTCTCACGATGGGGATAGCTGCAGGTGCCAGGCTGACATTGGGCGTGGGGGTAGGGTAGCCATTTGTGTTTAATCAGACTCACAGAGACGGGATGGGTTTCATTGCTATTTGATAGAGAGCACTGTTATGAAGATGGACAGTCACTTTGCTCCCTAATTGAAACCATCGTTTAGCCTCAATTCCCAGAGAAAAGGCCCATCTGTTATCCACAGGAGAGGGTGGTTATGGTGGATGAATGCTGTGCATTTTCCACACAATTACGTTGCAGTTATATATGTACTGTCTATGTATATATATATGCTCTCACACATACACATACACACACACACACACAGTCATGTGCACAGACCACACACACACTCACACACAAACACTTATATTTGGGGGAGAAATTGATTTAAAACTGTTCCTTAAACCAACTTTCCACCTGCGTGCTTATTTGTTGCATGACAACGTGTAAATATTCTACTGCTGTATTTAAATTGCACATGGCTCATTTTGGGGCTATCGTGAATGTGTACGAGGTGCATGACTATAGATCGGTTACAGCCCAAAGCGTCGCTACATTGAAACTAACCATAATATTGACATCGACTGTCTCCAAAACTATTGCCCAATCAGCGGTCTGTCCACCAATCAAAGCTGTGATCTCAATGACAGTGATGCCGAGGCTTCACTGGAGTGGAGGTTTTATCGCTTTGCACGCCTTAGTAACTGGGAAAAGAATGGGCCTTGTCACAGGAAGTGACACAGTGTAGGAGATAAGTACATATAGTCCTAATTCCTTACTCAATCATTCAACGGGAAGGGAATTAAACTATTGATCATTGTGACAAATAAACCCTTTCACCTTGTCCACGAACGTGGATGCAAATTTCAATATGCTAAGTGGGAGCTAGTGACTACGAGGTTAACACATGAGAGACAATGCCAGTGACTGGACATGAGTTATTGCTAATGATGATTACGAATCAAATTAAAAATAACGACTCTGTGGAATCAAATGGTGTGATGGATGTGCCAGTGCTGTTAACATAGACACACACAGACGCCAGAAACCTTATAACTCATGGAACAAAGGATGCAACCAATACAAAGTGAAACCTACTATTTCTTAGAGTTCCTTCTGAAAATGTGATCCGTGACTAAAAAGAGCTTTGCAGTTCACACTAAAGTCAAAACCCCGCCTCCGCTGTAGCGAAGTGATTGTCCACCTACACGTTCCATCACGATGATCTGGTCTCCCTGGAAGGCAGAAACATGTCTCAGACCAATCAGATCTAGTTAAACTCCATTTAAAAACTCATTGACATCGTTAACCAAAGGCTTTGACTCAAATGGCAGGGGCGTTGCGTTCGTGGTCCGGGCGAGTACGGACTTAATGGCTGAGTGTGGACATAATTGTGTTGTTTACTTACTTAACAAACATGCTGTGGGAGGGAAGCTGAGAGAAGGGGGGGGGCATCAGCTCAGCCCACATTCAACGTTACTCTCATGTGCGTGAGCGGATGTGTGTTGAGTCACAGACACACGGAGCTGGACACCGGCAGGGCCTCGGTGGTGCCTCGCCGACCCCCGACCCCGGACACCAGAGCATCCCGGCGGCAGACTGCCAGCCCTCCTCCATATCTATTACCATTCTTTTTGATGAAGGAACCCTTGGAAGGACTTTAGTGTTGTGTCACCCGGATGATGATGATGATGGTGATGATGATGATGATGATGATGAAGATGATGATGATGAAGAGATGTCTCCCCGCAGCCACCAGTGAAAGCTGTTGGCTGTTTTATCTTCTTAATGGAAACCAGATGAGGGGGTTTTCTTTAAGTTCTGTTTCCCGAGGTGACGTTGACCTATGGCGTTCTCTCAGTAACGCAGTTGATGGTGGTTTATCGTGGATTTGGCAGTTAGGTTTCATCCTCCGTAAGCCTTTGCTCTGGCCAATGTTTCCCACGTTGGCTCTTGGAATATTTGAGGAGACTCTCGTCTTCAAAATTTGTATAGATTACATTTTAATAAAACAAAGACTGCATTGCCAGTTTTGAATCTCATCAAAATCTCCAAAAGAAGTTTGCTAGAACTAAGAAAGTATCTCGGTGAAATAATGTTCATAAAACACAAATAATGAGACTTCCCTGTGCAACGAAGAGGTAGAATTGTTCTTATGAAAACAAGACAAGTCACCACCGAGTAACTTGTGTTTAGCGATTGTTTTGTGCCGTCATACACGCGTGCATGATGCCAAGGAGCAGCAGAAAACGGCAGAGAGAAAGACGGAGAGCAACTGCTGACGAACACACCCTGTTTCAACGTGGAGCAGCAGAAGCAGAAACTTAATCCGGGGAACTACAATGCAATCACTCATCTTAGTTTTTCTCGGGTTCATCTGTCTGAGTGGTGCAGGTTTCACACCCCTCGCCAGGACACGTAGTTCCACGCTCAGGATCCCTGGCTCCGCCCATTCACACACACACACACACACACACACGCACACACACACACACACACACGCACGCACACACACGCACACACACACGCACACATACACACACACCTTTTAACACACTGCGGCATGACCTATTGACATAGGCCTTGACGTAGGTAACGTATATTCTCAATGTGATAACATGGTGTTTTTTACTTATTATTGTTCTCTCTCCTCAAATGCTGGAGCTCAGCATACCTTCAGCTGATGGTGCCAGTTCCCTGTCAATATTTAATGGCGCTCAGTGCTGACACGGGCCCATGTTTCAATACAGCTGAGTCCGGTGTCTGTGGTACAGCATCTCTGTACATGAAAACAAACAAAGATATGCAATAGCCACTGTGATCAGAGCTACCTAAAGCATATTGAATGCAGTGTGATATTTGATATGTGTATGTCACGCAGGCGTTCACAAGTTGTGATATCAGGAGAAGATTCAACTTGCTAATTTGTGCCGCATTATCATTGCTGATTTTCAACGTGCCAAATGCGATTCTTTTTTTTACCAAAGAGAAAATATATCAACTTAAACGACTTACTGTTTAATCACATTTTAAGAGTTTGAAATGTGTTTTGATGAACCACCTTTACGCACAGTTAACTTCCTGAAATCTTTGGACATCCTTCGGCAGGACGGCGTGGTGCGAGGCCGTCGCCGAAGGTTAGGACTACGAGAGCTTTGTGTGAGAAATGGAGTCATGCCCTCAGAGGTTGTCATTAATCCAACACAACTGACACATGTGTCTTTACCTTAGTGTAGGTTGAACAAGTAAAGGGCGACCAGACTTTTGGTCAACATGGAATTATTCCACTGAGAACCGGGATCATAATGGTCGTAATAATAGTGTATCACCTTCACTGGACTGGTTATTCACAAATAAAAAGTGATGCTGCGATACCTTGAAAAGAAGAACATGTTCTGACTGCCAAGTGCTGAGTTTTGATTACAATGCCAATATGCCACTAACAACATGAAATAATATGTGTTCATCGGCTTCCTATTGTTGTGTGAGACAATGACAGCACCCTGTCTATGATACGCGGACATGTGTTATACTGTATATATATTTACAGTATATATTTATATATATACATACATAGTGGATGAATTGTTTCACAGCAGAATCAAAGCATTTCCTGAACAGAAAAGTCGAACATTAAATGGTGAAATGGCCATCACCATTCAGAATCAATGAAAGTCCTCGATATTCAGGGTTTTTTTAAAATGACACAAGGAGACGCTTCCGTGATTGACAGCATTCTCAGTGGCCCCAACACAACCAATAACCGACACAAATATCCCCCTGAAGTTTATGCCTAACAAATAGAAAAATCTTTTCATGCGCCACATTAGAGATATATTTTTAATATTGCTTTAAATATGCTCTCCCTGGCCTCTGAAGAACACCGAAAGTTCCCTGCAGGTTCTTAAAAGACATAAAAAAACGTTATATATGTAATAACTAATACCGATCAAATAAGACAAATACCGATCGATAGCAACAACAACTTTCTGTACATACATTTAACTGTAAATGTTGTTTTTTGCCTGCTTGTTTGCATTTTGTTCTGGGAATAGTTTGATAATTTACACAATTGAAACTCGCTCTCTGTCGCCGAGGATGCCACTTTAACGAGACACGGCGGAGGGCATTTCCAAAGTGTGATACTGCTGCAAACTGTCAGTGGACACGAGACAAGCCAGAGAGAGAGAGAGAGAGAGATAAAAAGGACCTTGCTTTCAGCAGCAGGGCTGATAAGCCACAGCCTGCGTACTTTTGTTTGCTTTGTTTAATCCCTTTGGCTGGAAATGACCTTGTGAACTTGAAAGAGTTTTTTTCTCTCCCTTCTCATTTGACTGAAAACTGTCAACAGCCCACACGTTGTACAGCAGCTCAACGTCTCAATGTACCTGCGCTTTCAACACGGCGCGCCTTTTACACACACACACACACACACACACACACACACGCGCCTCCCCCCCCCCACAAAAATCCACTGCTTTTGTCGCTGTTTTGTCCAAACGAACCCCGGGGGTTCTATGTAAACCACTACATTCACACATCGCAGGTCAAAGATCGTTGTACTAAAACAATTATAATCGCTCCCCAGCACCCGGCCTGAACCTGCTTTGGTCCAAAATGCTTTTTGAGCACACATAGCCTCTAACCTGGCCCCGGTTTAATCATTTCCATGACCTGTTTATCTGCTTGTCATGCAGGTAACCATTAATACGTGTTTACTTTCTGATGACCTCTGAAACTGCATTCAGCATTTGCCCAACGAATGTCAACTCCGTGGGTTTGATTTTGCTTTCTTTTCTTCGAAAAGGGCCTGGACTCTTGAACTTTGTTTTACTCCGAAACTATAATACGGCTTTTCATCCAGATTAGATTTTGATACGACCGCGTGACCGAAAAGCGGGCTCGACATAAACGCTATCGATGCGCCGGTGAGCTTCGCCGGCGTCGCGCTCCCGTATAAAAAAAAATCGTCGGAAGACAGAAAGTGAGGAGAACGAATTGAATAACAACACAACCACGGAAACGCGCCAGCGAAAAAAAGG
>OMKQ01094478.1:0-10351 GCA_900302335.1 Phycis phycis
CACACACACACACAGAGAAACACACACACATACATACACACACACACACACACACACACACACACACACACACACACACACACACACACACACACACACACACACACACACACACACACACACACACACACACACACACACACACACATAATTAAGCCATTGTCAACCAAATACATAAATTCAAATCAGCTTGGATAAAAACAGGTGGGATTCAAATGTGAGTACAAATTCATGATTGTTACAAAAAGATCACACTAATAATGCATGTCATGTTGTCTTCTGAGAAAGACCAACAAACATACAATAGACAAATGGACACAATTTGACCGATGACTGATAGATAGACAGTAAACAGAGAGAGATGACATTGAACATCGGTGCAATTCAACATATCAAATATTAAGCATTTCACAATACTAAGCACTATTCACATCAAGGGATGGCATCTAAGACCTACTGTGACAGGAGTAATATTGCACTGTTGATCATTGCCATGCGGACCTGCATGATCTACCCATAATATGAATCTTTAATATCAGTCTTTGATATCAACCCTTTATCCAAAGTTACTTCTAGTGAATGAAGATATACTGTGTAATTAAAGGAGCAGGTAGGGGTCAGACATCTGATTCTAGGATGCATCCAGGTAGGCAATGGACAAGGAATTAAACCCATTACCTTCCAGCACTAATGGCTGCACCATCCCCCCTTCCTCCTGACTATACCCCACATCTTACACCAGACTTAAAGAGCACCTCTTTATAAATTCATATAAATGAGTAAATTGTAAAATTGTTTCCATCCCATCTCTAGACCATCTAAAGACAGTGTTTCTGGGATTCTGGGAGACTGACATCAATCTCTGTGTTGATTAGAAGCGCAGCCTCTCACAGGTCAGGACGTAGATGATGGGTTTCCATCAGAGCAAAAGTGCCCTTCAAAAGCTAAATACAAGCAGTGCTGGAATACCGCTTGTGTCTGTCTGTGTAAAATATTGATGGCACAATAACTGAGAGTGCTTCATAGTCTCCAAGAATTACACTGTCAGAGGGAGAGAGAGATCAGACAGAGAGAGAGAGAGAGAGAGAGAGAGAGAGAGAGAGAGAGAGAGAGAGATACCTAGTGTGAGTGAGAGCAAGAAGATAAAAAGAAGGAAGCAAAAGTGATGAGAGAACAAGGAAATAGGACATATACATGAAGGGAGTGGGTGCAGGCAGGATGAGGGAGATGGTAAAATAAGAGAGAGGGAAAGAGGGAGCAGGAGCGAGGGCGAAAGATGACAAGCTTATCACATGTTTTATAAATGACAGTGTGCTCTCGTTCCTTCATCCCTCTGGTCCCCTGCACTCTGTAACTCGCTGCCCTGAGGGCTGCTTAGACCTGAGGTCTGCTTACGTGTACGTTGAAATACACGTCGCAGTCCACTGCGTAAGCACACACACACAGCAACACGCAAGTGTAAACAATCTTAGCACACTCACCGGCCTGGTTGGTTGTTATGTTTATCGACAGTTGCTGGGCGGGATAAGGGCTCTTGTTGGAGACCCCGTTGATTGCCTGTTGATCACAGTGGTTAATGGTCAATAATATTATTTTACTGCTTGTTGCCTCCACACTGCAGACTCTGGTATGCACGACACAAGCTGTGTTTTGTCCAGAATCCTCTTAAAGGCTTCAGGTAACATGAAGCTCAAGGAGCCCGCTGTGAAGACACTGTGTGACTAACCTGTTGTGTGGAAGTCTGGATGTTGAGTTCAGATGCCTGAGACACTAAACGTGTGTTATCTTCATGTTTGCAGTAGCAATAACAGTCATCTTGTCTGAAGTAGCCCCAATTGTGCTTTATGCGTCTGTACACTGTTCTTGTGTCGTATTTTTAGCAGCACTAGCTGTAAAGAATGGCTTGGGTCTGAATTGTAAACAGATAAGACTTTTCGTTATCCGTTAAAAAATAGAATCAGTAATCCGTTAATGAGCCATTTTGTTTCTGACCTCTTTTCAGACCCAGAAGATGCAGTAACCACTACCCAGTCTAGCCAGCTGAGCTGATTATGATGGATAACAGGTCCTACAACGGGAATACAGTGGGGACCCACAACCAAACTGAAGCTGGAGTACATATTTCACAAAGCTAGCTCCAAGCAATAGCACACATTTGCTGCTGTTGTATGTTTGTACAATGGTTTCCATATTTATACGATAAATTATTGTATGTACTCATTGCTCATTTTGTCATAATTTTGTCATGCTCATTTTGTCATCTGTAATTCCACAGGTATTTACAATTTGTCATTTAGCAGGCCATTTCTTTGGAACTGACAGACAGTGAAGAGAGATACAAGTAATTTAGGTGTAAATGCATCTCTCTCGGCCTCTAGGCATCTGAAGGATGGTTTGTGGACACAAACCCAGAACCATTAAGCTGGGAGGGGAACACTATATTCTACAATCGCCACCTATTTCTTCCAGTGTTTATCAATGCCCACCCGACAAACGTCCATCCTGCACGTCAGGATCAGCTTACTAACTTATTAATGACGGAAGTGGCTGGAAAAGGTCCAGCAAGTGACATCATGAATTATGTCTCACTTACAAGACATCTATTATATTAAGTGTTCCCCGTCTTGACTAGGCAAATGTCAGTGCTGCGGTAGCGTGCAATGTACTTGCTAACATTCTCCCAGTATCCATCATCAATATGCAGACTGCAGACTGCAGACTGCATCACACATGCATCCAAATGAACCTCAGCCCTGCGCTGGGTGGTTTCAGGCTCAGGGCTGCGCTGCCCGGGGGGCTGACCTGCACTTCGAAGGCGTACGCCGTGTGCGCCCGCAGTTTGCTGATCTCCACGCGGTTGCCCTTCAACCCCCGGCGGCCCGGCGAGAAAGCCACGCTGTCGTCACATGACTGGCACGCCTGCCGCTCGCTGCTGTGGCAACGCCGGCACAACACGTTGTAGACAAGGTCGCCACGGTGACCTGTGTCACGCGGCGGGTTCCACTGCAGGACCACCGAGGTCTCGTTGACCACTGAGACGATGTTACGAGGGGCCGAGGGGACACCTGGAGAGAGAGAGGGGGAGAGAGAGAGAGGGTGGAGAGATAAAGAGAGATGGAGAGAGAGGGTGGGGAGATAAAGAGAGAGATGGAGAGAGGTAGGAGGGAAAGAGAATGGGGTGAAAACAGGTGGAAGGGAGGGAGGGAGAGAGAGGAGAGGATTGGGAATGAGGGAGAAAGAGGGGGAGAGAGAGATGTACAGCGTGTCTTTTTGAAGAGAGTTAGGGAGTCAAACCCTCTCCCATCCTCAGTCCTGGTGAAAGGAGGATGATTTTATATACCTAGACAGCATTGATACTGGTTTGTATGGGGTGTATTTTAATGAGACGCCCTGGCCTGGGTTATGATTTTGGATGATAAGGTCATTAGTCAGCTAGAGCCTAGCGATAGCCTTTAAAAAGTCTAGCTCAAAAATTTCAGTGGTGCCCACAGAAAGCCTTTCATCCCCAGAAAACTAATTATCCTCTTTTCTTAGGTGTTCATTCATTTCACTTTTTTTTTGGCTGACTACTGAAGAGTGAGCCGAGAGTTCATGGGTCTCATCTCCCATTTCAACTCTTGGCTGTGTATCTTCTTCAAAGAAAATACATGAATAAATACTCACTCATTAGAAAAAATCACATATTGTCATTTGTTAAATGTATAATATGGAGTTATTCCAAAATGTGCTTTCTATGAGCCAGTCAAATCCACTTTTCAAAATTGAAATTTAAATACACCTTGAGTAAATATAGCGTCAGAGGTTTTTATGACAGTACTTCGCCATACAATCACCTTTTCTGCCAATGAGACAGTGATGTGAATTAAATTGGAACTTGCGAAATCAAACAAATCTTCTTTAGCATTTTGTTCAACTCTAGATGAATGCATTGGTGTTTTAGAAACATAGGTTCCTATATCCACCCAGATTAGTGTGTTCTTTAAGAAAAATCAGCATTCATCCCATTTTACTGAGGGCGGTAAAGATGTTGGTGCCTCTTGCTGTAGGGAAAATCCCTGAACTGACTAACTGCCGAACAGAAAGTGTCTTTCATCTGTGAGCGACTATAAGGAAGTGTCTTTTTCTCTTCCTGGGTGTCTGTCTGTTGGTATGATCTGGAGAGAGGAGTGCTCACACCACTCCAGGATTCAAACAAGGTTATTCTAGGACTCCAGTGACTGTAAATGTGAATCCACAAATCCACACACATCCTGCACCACCTCCACTGCCCTGCACACGCACGCATGCACGCACGCACGCACGCACGCACACACACATTTAAATTGAAATGCCACCCAAGAGGCATACTATGTGAACGATATTGCATCAGAGTTCAACCTCAAACAAGTTTCATGGTTTGAATAAAAACAACTGATCAAAACTCCTTAATTAATATGAAATATAAGAACTTTAAAATACAGGGGACATATAATGCACACATTTCAATTTGAGGACTTCTATTTTTGCAGATATTCCTGTTAATTGTCTTCAGTACACTATGGCACACATAGTGTTGTATTTTTACATCACAGACCACAGTAGAAACCGTATAAGCTATCCTTGTGATTCATCTGACCATAATTCATACCATAATACCATACCACCAAAATACATGCATAACACATCAGAGGAGGTGATCACACCACATGCGTACTGTCTTGCTTAAATACCACTCTGCTTCTAAAACACAATGAAGACATGCTGTTCTCTCGACAGTTTCATGATGATAATGATCAAATTACACTGCACCGTTTCCTTTGTCTTCTCATTAATACAATAACAAATGCACAACATTTTTGTATGATGCAAATTATTAATCATAAAGAGCAGGTGCAAATCATACAAATGCTGGCTATAGACTTGCACCCAGTTCTCTGCTTTGGAAGGGAACGCCTTTATTTTCCCCCAGAAAAAATGCAAAATTTCTGGGTCATTGTCTCACAAAGGCTCCATTCATGAATATAAAACAGTGGAGTGTCGACACATTTATAAATCAACAACAGTTTTTCTTAGGCCCCTTCACTCCATTAAAAGCTTTTGCATGCAGCTCACCTCAATACATTGACACAACACTCAAGCGTGTAGAGGGACAGCAGTGGTCACTGGTGTTAACCTAGTGGCAAACAAACACTCCTTGTTGCAGCAGCTGCGTGGCAAACAGAAATGCCATAGAAACAGCAGTCGCTTCTTCTCCACGATCCACTGTGTTTGTGTGCCTTGTTTTTCATTAACCGGCTGTGTGGCTCTGAGGTCTGCTCTTAGTGTGATCCCTCGCCCTACCATTGACAAAGCCCCGTCGTCTCACACACACACTGATGCACTCAAACGGCGTGGTTTTGAATCTTGTTGAGTGAGGGTGAGACTATGGGACACAATAGCAAACAGAGAGAGACAGAGACACAGCCAGAGAGACAGAAAGACAGAGGAAACAGAGAGACATTCATGCACAGAGTCAGGATAATGAAGAATGAAGACACCACACCGAGACAAAGACCTGTAAGTGGACTCACTGGTGCAGCCGTCCTGCGGCTTGTCCACGTCACCGCGGTAATAGCCGTTGCGACAGTCACACAGAGCGGCGCCCTCAGCGGTGGAGAGGCTGTTCGCTGGGCACTGCTGGCACAGCCCCGCCCCCTGGGAGGACTTGAAGGTGCCCTGAGGACACGCTGTGAAGACGGTGGGGGGATTGTTACAACAATAACAACATCACTGCCGACACACCAGCAGCCACGTGGCCACCAAGGACACCAGTTTCGTTTGATCAAATACCCACAAGCAAACTCCTCTGTGGTTTTTGGCTGCCATGATGGAGTCAATGATGTATTTTGCATGCCATCAGTATTCAATGTTCAGTTGTACAAAACATATTTCTAATCTCACATCTTCTCCTTCACTGAACCCAAAAGCCACCCAGAGATTTTCTTCTGACACAAAGGAAACAATAATTATGAATTTCCAATTAAAAGAAGAAAAGTACAACTACACAAAAGCATAGACACACATTGACACCTTTTTTCCTTTTACATTTTTTTGACAGCGACAAACCGCTTGGCTTTAGGACAGCATAGTGTCTCAGGATGGTCCATGTCTTAGTCAGTGAACATTGACAATCCTGAAACACTAATTTCAACAATACAAAAGCTGTTATCATAATCATAATTCATTTGTGTGAAATGGAAGACCCTGAGGACAGGTCAACCCTCAAAAGAACACATCTTTCCAATAGTGTCATGGAAAAGAGATCTTCTTCATGTACTTCCATCAACTGGAGCCACTAGAGATCTGTCATGTCAGGCGCTTCCTATATACAGTTTCCATAATGCTCAGCATGCTATTAACATTTTAGATCCAGTGGTTCACGTTTCAGCTGCACAGTACTTGATTACCCAGGGGCTGCAGGGAGGAGTGATGTGCCTTTGCTCAAGAAGATCTTCACTGTGATTATTGAGGAGTTCTGCGGATGATTATTCATTCATTCATCTCATCGGGAGCAGCAATGCACACTTCAACAGTAGATCCATCCCCTCACAACCACCAGCGCCACGACATCCAGTGTGTATTTTCCTTAGTTTTATTAGCATGTCTTTGTTGTTAGATGTTACTGAGCGACATATGGATATCTGTGATGAGTCTGCATCTGTATCAGCTCATTTAGCTTTTGGGAGTGTTCATTTCTGACAGAACATCTCTTCACTGATTGATTCAGGGACTCCGTCTTGCCTGTCAATCACAGGTGTATAAATGCAACACTTCTCAATGACAGAGAAACATAGGGAAGGGGGAGCTGGGAGGGAGAGGACGTTTGGTATTGCTGAGTTTACTATCTCTCTCTGGGCGGTACAGCTCAGTGGGGAGGGCGGGTCGTCCACTAACCGGAGGGTTGGCGGTTTGATCCCCACCTCCAACTGTCCACATGTGGACCCCACAAATGTACTGATTGTAAGTCGCTTTGGACAAAAAAGTGTCTGCTAAATGCTCTTCTTCTTCTTCTTCTTCATAAATCTAAGTATTTATCAAGTCACATTTCTGTTATGATCAGAACTAAAAGTCATGTGCTCCAGCGTATTAGGTCGACCAAGTTTAGTAGATATTGTGCCGCAGACAGAATGGCTGTATTGTTGTTCATTTGAGGGGTTACACAAGGAGATCCAAACCTTAGAAGATAAGGTAGGATATAATATTAATTGCAGCAATGACCCTTTTTAATTATATAATTACATGAACAATACTTAATTATAAATCAGGCTGTTGAGAACTTTTGCCATGCATGCATGTGTGCATGGGGTTGTGTCTCAGACACTAGGACACACATACGTTATTGTATTTAATGTGTACAATCTAGAGAAATATTCGTTTGACATTAAATATATTTGGTAGTGGCCTACTTAATATATTGTATATAATACAGACATATATTTCACATTGGCGCTATCATGATAACTGGTTACCTCTATAAGTCTCTCTCTCTCTCTCTCTCTCTCTCTCTCTCTCTCTCTCTGTTTCGCTCTTTGTGTCTCATGATTATAAATTGCTGGCATTTCTCTTTAGTGTTATGTCCCCTAATACAGTGTGAGTGCCTTTAACTGTTGTATGTCTCTCACTGTGTGAGTTTGTCTGTATGTGTGTGTGTGTGTGTGTGTGTGTGTGTGTGTGTGTCTGCGTGTGTCACTGTGTGTGTATGTGTTGAATGGACTGATAGATTTGACTTGCCAAGGTCATTTATTCAACAACCATACTCGTACACATGAGGCATGTCACCATGGCAACAAGTATCCCTCTCTGTCTCTCTCTCAGTTCCTAGTGCCATCTTTCTATATGTCCTCCTTTGCTTCTAACCTTTCCTGTCTGGCTGTCAGGAGAGACGCCTACTAAGAACAAATGAAACACATGATATATAATGATATAATATATAAAACGTGTAGGAGCATCGCTGAAATGTATTCCATATGTCAGCAGTGTTGGGGAGACACCCACCAATCAGAGAACAAATTCTCTTTTAAACCTGGTTTATTGGCCCTCTGATCAATTATTCAAAACAAGCAAATCCTCATGTACTTGGATGCCTTTGTCTAGGACTGTGTGGGTGTGACAGTGGGTGAGTGAGTGGGAGAGAGAGAGTGAGAGACAGAGAGTGAGAGAGAAAAAAGTGTGTGTATTTGTGTATATGTGTGTGCATAATAAATAGGACCAGCAATTTTAAACTCCAAGAGAGTAGTGTGGCCACACAGCACAGCGTCCAATCTTCAGTTTTTAGTGTGTGTGTTTGTGTGTGTGCGCCAACATGCATGCATCAAAATCAACACCCCATGGCTTTAAAGACATCCTATGACACACACACACACACACACACACACACACACACACACACACACACATACACACACATACACAAACATGCAAAACCGTTCAAACCATGACTCGGTTTTCTTGACAAATAATCAATAAACTGATGTAAGTGAGGAAGCGAAGATATGCCAGACCAGTGACAAACACTGGACCCAGTGATTCTCTTCACCTTGTTCTGAATCATTGGTTCAGTGCAGAAACACCATTATCTCGTCTCACATGACAAAGCTATTTATCATGTCTGGGTTTTTTCATAGTGGTCATTTCTAATGGAAGGTAGTTGGGAGCTGTCGTTTGTCTTGTGCCTCTGCACTGTGTCGCCCTGTTTGCTAATGACAGGGACCGTTTCAGTGTGCAGTACAAAACCTCACCTGAGATACAGCAGATGCCTGTGTCTGCATGTCACTGTCCACAGGACTCTGCATGTGCTCTCTCTCCCTCTCTGTCCGCCTCACTCCCTCGCCCTGTGTGTGTGTCTCAGAGTCATGCTGGGGCCGTGCAGCATGACTCATGTTGCCTGTGTTGGGTGTGGCAGCGCCATGCAGCATCACACCAAACCACTCCTTGTAGCTGATCGCAGCTCAGGTGCTGGAGGAGTTTGCATGTCAGTGAAGAGTAGAGTCCCTATTGCAGCTCTAAATGATGACTGAATCCTCATCCACACACCATGCAGACTCTTTGATTGGGCCAATGCATTATGTTATCCGATTGTACATTGAGCAATGGTGAAGTAATCTGGGTTTGGGGACCGTGATAATTGTTTATTGGACCACAACATAAGGCTTATACTCCACTGTTTATTATGAGCTTACACCAGTTTGAAGGATTATGAAGAAAATACATTACCTTCATTTGATTTCCATTCTTTTAAAATAGTTACAAACCTTTTTAGACCATTCTCATTCTCAGCTTTAGAAGCAGAAAATGACTCCCACAGTGTCTACAAGAATGGGAAACACTGATGTTCAACATACAAGCTGTCATAGTGTGGGTGATATATTTACATAAGCCTAGCCCATTGATGGCCAGTACCAGGTGTCTCTGACTGTGTCATCACTCTATGCTATCTCTCCACAGTTTACCACTGTCCTGCTCTAGCCCTAATCACCTTCTGCTCACTGTGGTTCATGCCAGAACGACGATATGTTTTTGTACATTTTTATCTTTTTTTGTTTTACATTCTTTTTTACATTATTATCTTTATTATTAAGTATTCCTTTTTTTTAAGCATTTGTCCTTTTTACTCTCTCTCTCTCTCTTTCTTTACTCTATCTCAAATTTTCGTCATCTCTCCCCCTCCCCCCTCTCTATGTGACAGTATAGCACTAATTTGTGCGCGGTAATTTGGTTTAAACACGCCAAAGTAATTAACATGTGGTGAACCAATCCCACTATCATTTAACCACATGTAAACACTGTATATCACCTATGCATGCACCCTCACTCTCACACACACATGCATACAGATGTACTGATGCACACACATGAACAGGATGACTCTTTGGGGACAGAGAAATGACGAGGTACTGGGAGGAAATGGAAAGGAAGGCAGATAGACAGCGGGGGTGAGGAGGCAGTGGGAGATGGTGCAGAGAGGGAGAGGAGTGCACCCCATCTTCTTCTCATCTTAATACAGCAGCATGGCAGCCACTCAGCCTCCCTGCTGAACAGAATGGGACGACACTGGCAACCTACAGCCTCTTCACGCAATAACGCCATGATGGCCAACGTTAAGGACTTTCTGTTCTTCTGAGACAAAGCCAGAAGGCCCCATTGACGCACAGACACACAACCGCACACACACACCTACACGCACATGCATACACAGGCAGCCATACAAACAGACACACAACACACTTACACACACACACATATGCACACATATATACCCATACACACACAAACGCACACACACACACACAAACACACACACACACACACACACACACACACACCCCATTACTCC
>OMKQ01094479.1:0-15118 GCA_900302335.1 Phycis phycis
GTGTGTGTGTGTGTGTGTGTGTTTGTCTCTGTGTGTGTGTGTGTGTGTGTGTGTGTGTGTGTGTGTGTGTGTGTGTGTGTGTGTGTGTGTGTGTGTGTGTGTGTGTGCGTGTGTGTGTGTGTGTGTGTGTGTGTGTGCGTGTGTGTGTGTGTGTGCATGTGTGTGTGTGTGTGCGTGTGTGCGTATCCGTGTGTGTGTGAGTGATTGACTGAACCAGCTACGAGCAACTTACATTCCATAATACAGATTAGTAGTATGAGCTGGTCTGGGATTGTAACGAATTATCTTCGGTGGCCATGACAGTCAATCTTGTAATGCTAGTGCATCCTGGCGAAAACCTTGAAGAAAATTGCTCCACTGATCTACATCCTCTTGTCACACACTGTGTTATTAATGTACCCTCTGGGAAGTAACCATGGGCCATAGGATGATGTGGTTTAAAATATATTATAAATAATCTGATTATCATCTTTCTATTTCTGGATAAGCCACAGGTACACTGGAATCCATCCAAGCATCCATTGCAAAGGTTGATGTACATTGGATGTAATCATACTAATAATAAGACTATTACTAATAATACTATTAATAATATAAAAATCAGAATTCTATTCTCCAAATGTAGTGGTATAAACCTTACCCTGTCTATCATCAATCATGTGAAGAAGGACATTTCTTTATAAAGGAATGAGGCATTGTGATTTGAATGAAGACTCCTGTATCTTTGTTTGCTGTGTGTGGCAAAGGAAACCACTCTCTTCGAATCCATGGACTCAGAAGTACCAGGAGTCGATGAACCAAGAGGAGTGTCTTCAAAGTGCTTTTTTAGCCACAGGGTTCTGAGCATGTTATGAGCAGAGTGTCCTTTGTTGTGGTCCTCTTTGTTGAGTTAATGATGTCTTATAGACACTACTATCGTACCAGAACTATGGACATGCAATATTTCCCAATAATTATTGCAATGATGTAAAATACAGTGGATATTAAGACAGTAATTCACATACTTGAACACTCTAACTAAAATAGTGTCTACTCACTTCCAGTCGTAAAGTTTGCACATAGATTCATATCAGCATTAAAGCATGTTAACCCTGTCATAAATATCAGGGGTTAAAACTACCTTCATGTCACATCTTGTCATTAAAATTGCAGTTAATTGCCATTTTCTGTCAGTGACGACTCTGCAATGCAACATTCTCTGACGAGCCTCGTAGATAATTCGTACAGGTAAGCAGACCACCCTGACCGCCCAGAGCCCCTCTCACCCGTCTCACCCGCCTCACCTTCATCAAAGACTCCACCAGGGCCCGCTCGTCCCCCGCAGCCTTGGGTGTCCCGTCCGCGCCATCGTCTCCCACCTTGTTGTTGACGAGTGGCATCGGCCCGCCCTCTGGTCCAGAGTCCCCGGACCCCGGTCACGGCGAGCGGTTCTGGCTGCGCCCGGCTGCCCTCGGCTTCTCTCGGCTTACCCCTTCTCCTCTTCCTCACCCGGGGCAGGGCGCCTCATTCAGCGGCGAGGCCGGGCGGGCTGGAAGTCAACGTGCCGCATTGTGTCTCCCCCCGTCCGCACGCACAAAGATCACAGGTGGAGGAAGAGCGCACCTCAACACATCCTGTCCAGAAGAGCCGGCCGGGAGGAAAGTCGAAAATTGAAATAAAAAGAATGTAATAGGTAACCAGCAAGCCACGGTGTTAATCCTGCAATTGACCTCTATGCACTGATGCAGACTAGGACAAGCGGCTAAGCTCATTAACTATAGCTGAGAACCACAGGGGACACGAGCAGCTGGCTGTCTTCACCACAATGGCCCTTTCACTGACCGAGGGGAAGTGCAGTGCTCTGGGGAAGGGACAAACAAAGAGGAAGGGGCTAACTCTGATACCTTTGTAGTGCCGGCCTACATCTGATTCACTAAACTGTAAAGGGATTTGAAGTGGATACCCTCAAATAGAAAAAAAAAAAAGGAAGAAATAAAAGAATAAAAGAAATAAAAGTTTTGACCACATTTCAGGGTTGTAACACTGCATTAATCAAAGAGGTATTTCTGTGCCGGACCTTTAAAAGTTAGACTAAAGATCCAGCGTGAACGATGCGCTCGGTGAATAGACGTCTCGCTGTCTTGTTTCTTGGCCCGGGGCCCTTGGTAATGAACGGGTCCTAGGATACGTTCATATGAGGTTCATAGTCATGAGCAGAGCGTAAGAGTGGTTATACTAAGTGTTATGTGTCCATGTTATGGCCATGTTATGTATTCTTACATCGTTACATTCTTTATATATGAAATATGAAAACAAGACATGCCAGAGAGAATGTCTCCAGCGTTTTATGTATATAGGTTGTTACTATATTCAACCTAATGTTATATTGTTAATAATGTTATGTCTTTGTCTTAATGGTGTATTGACGGAGCTAGAATTTGGGTGGTGTTTAGCTTAGAATTTGGCCAATAGGGGGCATAAGCACATCACTTAGATGACAAATTATAATACAAACTCCATCAGGGTGTTTATTCAGTGTATTATCATTATTAGAATAATGCTAAGATAACGTGACGATGTCACTGGATACTTACATGCACATGACGTAGTGTCTGACTGGAGAACCGAAACACGGCGCACATGGCTCTTACCTGGACTTGGCCTCTCGCAGCACATAACTCAAAGCTGGCGTGAGAGGTTTTTTGAGGACAGGAGTGAAGAATGCACTGGTGGGCATCATGTGATGGTATGTTGTCTTTTTCCTTTAACAAAACTGGATTTTGCTTAACTTCAGGTGTCCCCGCATGATGCTCCCCAGTGAAGAACGTTGTGGCAGAAGGAGGAGCTATGAAGAGGGCTGGTGGGCTCATGGACAGCTTTGCTTTGGCAATGCTGTAAGCGTAAACTACCTCCATCATTCACACGAGGACATTTTGAGTTCTCGTTCAAAGCCACTAATCCGTTGGTAAAAGTTAAGTGCACAGCAATCTCAGTTCAATTGGAGTTCATTCCTTGCACCTCCATGACTTGTGGATTGATCATCAAGCACACTGACGAGATCAACCCTCAACGTTAGCGCCCCCTGTTGGGTCCTGTATGAGGCAGTCAGGCTTGTGCCATGAACACAGGGAGCAATCTACTTGAAGCAGTAAGGCATGTACGTTGTATCCAGCACCAAGTGAGTCATCCTACATAAACATCAAGCTCACATCATCTGTAATAAAACATTTATTAACAAAGATTAAAATACATAAAAACAAATCACATCAAATACAGCCCCTTTGTTTTGAAGAACCTAGTCTTTTTATCGGCTCGGATTCTTTCCCAGACTGGGCGTCGCCCTGACGGTCTTTCTGAGTGTTCGGCCAATCACTTTTGAGCGCGGCGATGTGACCGTGTCCCTGATGTTGGCAAGCAGGCCTCGTTTAGGCTTGGTCTTCACAGGGGACCTCTGGGACGCCGTGGCCACTTCTTCCTTTAGGAAGGCAATCTCACAGTCCTTGTTGACGGTTTCTCTGAGAAGGTCATCAATGGATCTCGTCTTCAAAAGTTTTCATAAAAATGTGTAGTTAGTGGGTGTAATGGGGTGCAACATTTCTGTTTAAGTTTTACAGAAAGAGGATTCAAGTTCAGGAGAAGATTGTGTTTCTTTACCTGGTCCTCAGCCTTCCTCCTCATGAACTCCAGCTCGGCCGATTTGTCCATGTAGTCCGCGTGGGTCGTCCTCAGAGTTTCATTAAGTCCCACCAGACGCTTTTCAAGAGACATGATGAGCTAGAAGACACACTTCTTTTAGAAACCAAAAAGGTTGAGCTGGCAATCTGAAAACATCAAAAGAAAGGGCATGTCCTACATACCTTCTGTTTATCCTCACACATCTTCTCCACTGCACATTTCTCCATGTACACACTTTTGTACCGAGCCTCACTTCCCACCTCTGTTCCTTTATTTGGTGAACGGCCATCCGCAGTCTGGCTGGACTGGTCAGTCGTTTGTGTTGATGGTCTGAAGGACGACATCAGACTCTCCATCTCTGTGAGCTTTTGTCTCAGAGCCTACACAGGTGTGGTCCAGATGATCCATGTTCCATTACAATAAATCTCATGTGTCACAGACAACTTATGAATGAAAACCGGCACTTTAAAAATCGCTCTTTGTAACTTGACACTTAGTCAGATGTTGTATACTAGCAATGGTTAACCTAGCAATTGAAATGCTTGAAACTTGTGACTTTCTTACTGTATTAGCAGCAACGAAATGTTTCACCTTATGACAAACTTACTCGCTTTGGATAGAAGCGTCTGCTAAATGCCCTAAATGTAAAACCTTATGCAATGTTTGTCAATCCATACAATTGTAGGACTTGCATTCATAGACCAATGATGGCCAGTCGTTTTCTTGGCTGAGGTTCTTTGGTTTCCATTCACTGTCAAATGATGACTATAAAAAGAAAAACACCTCGACTTTCTCTTCCTCTGCAATAAACTCGTCGATGGGCACGTAGGCGTCTCCGATCCTGCTCACAGCGCTCTGGTAGGCGTGCTCCTTGATGGCATCCTTGTACATGTCAAAGGTGTTCTCCAACTTTTCGTCGTAGCTCTCCTTCAGCTCCACCATCTGTCGACTTCAGAAAATGGAATGAGTCAAGAGCCATGCTGATGTTGATATGAACGTGTGAGTCAGTGCATCAGCCTGCAGGGCCTTTACCTGAGGAGTTAATATGAACATGTGAGTCAGTGGGTCAGCCTGCAGGCCAGGGCCTTTACCTGAGGAGCTCCTCGCTTTCCATCAGCTGCTGCAGCATCGCATCTCCCATTTCCTTGCGGATCTCCATTTCCTGGACCATGTTCTTCCTCCTCTCAGCCAATAGCTTGCTTCGGAGATTCTCAATCACGGTCAGCAGGTCCTAGGAAGGTAAAGATGAAGCTGAGAAATGGGATTCAAAACAGCAGCATGCGTATCCACTGCTAAGTGGAACATTCCCCTGCTTTGAAGTCATCACATCTGGTGGGCCTCCAAACCAGAGAGCACATTCAGTCCTGACAGGTGCCTGAACATTAGGCCCACTGGGAAATGAAAGCAGCGAGCCACAACGTCGTACTTCCTGGGGCAGGATGGAAACGTCCGCCTCGTCCTCTTCGTCCAGCAGCTCCTCCTCTGAGAGGTAGCCGTCCAGCGCCTGGCCGTCCTTCACCCTGTTCCTCAGCAGGGGGTTGCCATGACGGTCCACCAGGCATGGAGCCAGAGACTCCAGGGATTTGACGGGAATCACCTGGACCACCTACAGGCAACCGGCACAAGAGCTTGTGGTAATCAACCAATGCCAAGAAAACCTTAAAATGACACTTTATTCCGGTTACAGAAGCCATCCAGAACAGAGCGACAGAAAGCTGACAGGTTGAACACTGCACAGACAGACCTGTTTGGCAATGGCCGAGAATTTCATGACATGCAGAGTCTCGTCGTAGGTGGAGGCACACTGGTTGATGTTGACAATCATGGACGCTTTTCCCTTCCCGCAGAAGAAGGTCTGGAAGAGCTTTGTGAGTTTGCTCTCTCGGAAAGGAACGCAGCCGCCCTTTGTCCTGCTCACCGGGAACAAAAAGGAGACGAGGAGGGCCGAATCACCGATGGGGTGATGCCCTGAATCAAACCAAATATCCCCCTGCTGCCAACCCACCTGTTCATCCCACACTTTACAATGGAGCACCATAGGATTAGATGCGTCAGGTGAGTTGTGTACCTGTCCGTCTGGTTTTTGTTGCGCAGGGCCGTGATGCATTTCCCCAGAATAAGCAGGGAGCTGTTGATGTTGCCCGCTTCCTTCAGCCTCTCCCCGAGAGTCTTGGTCTTGTTGCATCTTTCAGAGCCGGCCAGATCACACAAGGAGAACCTATGGAGCATGAGCCAATGTTCACTTTCGGTGAACGCTATAAAGTGTACAACAGTGTAGCTTTATTGAAGGCCACAAAATGTTCTCACTCAGAAATCCTTTCCACTGTGGTTCCATTGATCTTGAGTAGCTTCATTGTGAAGATGCTGTGGCTGCAGAGAGAAAGAGTCATTACTTCACAGATTTAGAGCAAACATTTTGGTTTCAATTGAAAATGATGGACACCTTCTGCTCCGACCTTCTGCTAGAGGAATGGTTCATCTTGGTTGAGGCAGCGCTTCGATTTTTGTTTCCAAAATGGAGAAGTGCACTGGCTTCCTCCAGGTTCTGAATGTTGATCCACTTTAGATCTAGATTCATAAAACGACCCAGGAGTGAGTGAATTACTTGAGATCAGAAGTGAAGACGTTTCCAGGAATGTGCTGGACTGCGATGCGTTCTGGACCGGTTCACCTCTGATGTAGGAGTTCCCAGCGCGGTCCTCACACACACGGAGAGCGATGCGCTTCTTAGTCTTTGAGCACAGGCCGGCCTGGAGCAGGTCGAACACGCTCTCGTTGTAGATCTCAAAGAAGGCCACCCATAAGGTGAACGTGCAGTCACTGGTCTCGGCTGAGCTGCTCTCCTGTTCTGTTACACAATGGAGAGCAGGTTGAGATTAACATGGAAATGTTTGGGGGATTCACGCAGTCGTATTTAGTTGAGATAAACCAGTAAAAAATGTGACAAATCCACTTCCCAATTTCATGTCTTGTACATCAAAACATGTTATAGGTGAGAACATAATCAAAGTTGTAGTACAGTCACTGTTAATACAGTCTACATGGAATTTAACCGGACAATTCATAGTCTGGATGATGTGCTGCACTGGTTCATGGCTTTGTGAGCAGTGGTCTTGACGTACCTGTGTCACTGCAGGTGGATGAGGACCACCTAACGGCAGGGGGCAAGCAGCCTGGAGAGACGCCAGTCACCCTGGGGGCGTCTCCATCCTTGAATCCAAATGAATGAGAACAGCCACACGTTATGAACACGGACAGCAGAGCTCTTCACCCAGCTGCGTGCGTGTGTTCAACATGGCGGACCGTTGGCTCTCTATAGGATGTGAAGATGGCGGCCCTGGCGCTCAGCTCCTGCTTGACTTGCTCGGGGCCCAGAGACTGGGCGTCGCCGGCCAGGTAGGGCTTCAGGTCCATGGCCCCATACTGCCGCTGGCCGATGTGCCGGAAGGTGGTGTCCAGTACCCGTGGTAAGATTCCTGGCTCTTTCGCGGTTCCTTGAACACGAAAAAAATAAATACTAATAATACAGACTGTATCAGTAAAGAAAACACTGTGGTGGGTGGCCTCGGCTTAACTTCCAATTATTTATATTCATGGCATACATGTGTGACAGTGCTGGTCTCAGTGGTCTACCTTGGATTGTGTAGGTTTTCCCAGCGTTCGTCACACCATAGCTGAATATCAATGCATTCTTCCCAGCCAGGTAATCAGACACTTGGCTCTCAACGGTGCCTTCAAAAAGTTGATTTTGTGACGTCTCCTGTCCAAAAATCTAAATACAATGGGAGGAAAATAATTTGGACAAACATGTTATATTCTTTACTTCTTTGATCAGCAGTGTTCTCCAAAATAGTATTGAATCGTGCATGAGTGTATGGATGCAAGGTGGAGAGAACTTCCATAAGAGATTCCATAAATAAGTCATCTGTAGTGCTCCACTTATCAACAAATCGACGTATCAGGAAGCCAAGTCACCAATTTGACTACTTCAAATGTGGCGTCAAGACAAGTAGTGACTGGTACCGATACGGACCTGAGAGAAGGAAAATTTGTGGACCGCCACACCAATGCCCCTCTCGCTGCTCTTCAGGGTGGCTGATCCCTTGGGTGCATGCAACTTCACCACCTGGTTGTCCTCAATCACGACACAGCCCTGGACAATACGGAAACACCTGAAACGTAAAACCCAGGCCAGAACAACTGGGCTACACATTCAGGTGCTGCATTTTTGCTTGGTAGCACCGGGAGGTTACAGTAACACGTCTACCACAGAGCGATGTCTCCCTGTACCTACCTGGTCCTCCTGGTCAGAGAGCTCCTCCTTGGAGAAGGGCCGGACCCTCAGGTAGACCCGCAGGGTCTGCGGTGGTGACGCCGCGTCGCTCTGCAACCCAGGAGACAGTCAGCACAGCGGCTCAGCGAGATGCTGAACCCCTGGGGCTCGACTCGGTGGAGCGTCGCAAAGTTTTTATTTTTAATGATAGGGAAGGTCAAGCTTTGTTGACTTAGGCAAAAAGTGTTACAGAAAAATGTAGAATTGCTCTCGGAACAAGAAACAAGGTACCGAAGACATTTCTCACTAAAATGCTTCCTTTTATAAAGATATACTAACGCGACATGCCTGCACAGAACCACTGGGAGATGACCTGGGAGGCTCTGGTCCTTGTAGGTCCAGGGCGCCGACACGCAGACCACCGGAGGGGGGCTCCAGTAGAACGACACCGGGGGGTTGCCGGATGGTTTCTTCATCGGTAAAGTCAATACTTCCACTCATCTTCATGAACACTATCTCTCGATAGCCTGATATTAGAGTGTATTCTTATTTCAACGTGAGCGCAATGAAAGCTGAATAATACACGTTCTGAGTTGTCTATCACAATACGACGACAGGTTCTTAACTCGTCGAGTGGCTGTAGTTCTAACCGCACAGCTGGGCCGGAACTCTCCAACACAATTTTAATTGGAAACAGGTGATGCGTCCACAGATTGGTTCTACGACGTGAAAACCAGTAGGCCTACAGGTGAGGTGGGTTCTACTGCTCTTACCAAACACTCATCATCCATCCAACTACTCTGCCACTTATGTATTATTTATTGTTCTTTATAGTTTTTATTATTGTTATATGGCAAAGTTGATCACACCCGAGCAAGAATTTCTCTGCTGGTAATGATGTACATTATCTAGCATGTGACAATAAACTTGAGACTCGAGTGTGGGCACTCAGGATGGCTAAAGAACATTACTGTCCATGACAATCACCATATGCAGATTATGGCTTTATTTCTTGTTTTTGTATTTTAGTTTAGGTTACTTATTAAAGAATGTAAGACGCTGCTGAATGCATATTGTTTCTGCTATTCCTTGTTAGTTTTCCCCATTGAAGCAGTTCTCGGTTCCTCGAGAGCCATGAAGTCTACATACAAACTCAAACTGCATATTTGAATCAAGCATGCCTTCACATCTGTGGTTAAACTAGTCTTAGCCATCACATGTGTGCACTTAAAACTAGTTTTATTTAAATTAGTATCCAAGCCTAGAATGTAATGTAGCCCAACAGTGCAGACGTCTTTCATTTAGGGGATGCATAATCTACATTTCAGCTAATATCTAGCATAGCCAGGCATGCTATGATAAGGCATAGCCTTATCAAGACTTTGTTCCATACAGGTGGTCAGTAGAGGCCGTCTCAGACACCTACCACTCCCACTAAACTTCATAGGGAAAGCACCATTAAAGCGCTTTACATAGTGTGCATTAGAGCAGTTCCATCAAGTGCTTAAGTAGAGTGCTGGTAGATTATCATTCCTGGTCAATCATTCCTGGTTACACAGAACACGTTCCGTGTCATTGGGACCTTCATGTCATGCAGAGTACATCCAGTCAAGACAAAAACACTTCTTCAGTTTCACCCTTTAATACAAAAGCAGTTCTTATGCGTCTGCGATGGTGACCTCCACCTCTACACCGGGCTCGATGCTGATGGAGGTGATCTGCTTGACGATCTCAGAGGGGCTGTGGAGGTCGATGAGACGCTTGTGGATCCTCATCTGGAAGCGATCCCAGGTCTTGGAGCCCTCACCACAGGGGGTCTTCCTCGTGGTGATGCGCAGAGTCTGAAGGAGAGGCGGCACATTTAGAAACACTTCTGAACCAGCAGCGCGGCACACTAGCGTACCGCACTGTAAGAGACCCAACATGTGGCGGCGATGGTGGTACCTTGGTGGGCATGCGGACCGGCCCCTTGACCTTCAGGTTCTTCTCCTTGGCCCCGCGGATCAAGTCAGCGCACACTGAAGTAAAAAAATTAAAAAAACAATCGTTAACAACATGTTTGCAGGCAGCAGCACCCTGGTGTTCAGTCACACCATGGCTCAGAATAGCGTATTTTTAGTCATCAGGTTTTATCAAAGATAAAGTGTTATCCTCATGGCATGGTTGACACACATCGGCTGAGCCCGCGTAACAAAACCGTACCCTTCTCCAGGGACTTGACGTTGCGGCTGGTCAGGGTGATGCGGATGCGGTGGATGGCCACCTCCGTCTCCACGGGGGCCTTGCCGGTCTCCTTGAAAGCCTGAAACGAGGAGAGCCATGAATAACCTGCTGGGTGAGTACATCAGCCGCGTTCAGCCTCAGGTTAACCATGTTATCATTGCGTGGGTTTAGTTAGAACCACAGAGAAACTGGAGTGGAGAACATAGCTGGCCGGTGATTGGCTGAACCATCTGTCACATACACGCGGGCCTAGCGTTAAGTGTGGCGCCTGTTTCCATGAGAAGGCATTGGTTGTACTCATGTGGTTGAAGTGAAGGGTTTTAGGCAGATACACATACGTCAGGTCCGAAACTACAGAACCACGTGTAGCTGCAGCCCACCTAGCTAGCCAGCGAGCTAGTGTTAGCTCCCGGGTTCTCGCTTTAATTCGCCGTATTGTAGTCACACACACACACGCATCATTGTTAAATATAAACCAAGTAAATTAACGTGGGAACGTGTCTAGACTACATATTTACCATGTTTATCGTTCCTGACCGACTTATTCGTAAGTATTCCAGGCGAACAGCGGTGAGTCAGGAGCGGAAGCAGCACCAGGAAAGAGCGGTGCAGTGTCTCGGCCTCTTTAAGTACAGCGGCCTCATCCGGGGCTTCTTCTGCTTCTTCTGCTGCGCATGCTCCGTGAGACCACGGGGACGGCAGCGCCCTCTGGTGGCCAGAGGAGGTCACATGCTCCGCGAGTCCACGGGGGCGGCAGCGCCCTCTAGCAGCCAGAGGAGTTCACAACAAGACAGGCGTGAGCGTACACGTTGTTATGCTCCGTTGGTGTACAGTTCTGCCGGTACACCTGTATAGTAAGTACATATATATATATGCACACACACACACACACACACACACACACACACACACACACTCATCCCATGTGTTTACTGTACATTTTAAATGGTTTGCTTTGTCAAGAGAAGTCGGTCGTTAGGCTACTTTTTCCGGAATGGGCTATGGTACTAGTTATTCCCACACATCTAATGTACCTCCTTGGTGGTGCAAGGGTCAGTAGAAATAAGGAGAGCAGAGGAGACCTGCCCAGGTAGGCGGCTTCACCTGGAGCGGAGACAACAAGCCGTCACGTGACCGTGGCACTAAGTGGAAGCCCCTAATCAACCCATCACCCTCACCTGGAGGAGGCGTGGGTCGTGTTCAGGCGTCTCGTACCGAACCACAGCACCATGCCGTCTCCCATCCCCGTGACCCGCCTGCTGCCCAAAGACTTCTATCCGACCCTCAGCGCCGGCGTGTGCAGCAGTCCGCTGGCTAAATACGCTCATGCCTCGACCCTGAAGGTACCTGCCGGGAGGACCCACGGGAAGCTGGCCAGCAAGCTGTGGTCGTCGGTGATCCACTGGAAAGAGCTGCAGGCCATGCAGCCCATCGGGTCCGGGGGGTTCGGTTCGGTTTACAAGGCCCAGTACTTCGGGGAGACGGTCGCGGTGAAGAAAGTCAAAAAGTGCGCAAAGAACAAATTGGCCTCCAGACAAAGCTTCTGGGCTGAGCTGAACGCCGCACATCTGCGGCACAAAAACGTCGTCCACGTGATCGCGGCGACCACGTGTGTCCCCGCCAACCTGGAGAACGAGAACAACATCGGCACCATCCTGATGGAGTACGCGGGCAGCCGCACGCTGCACCACGTCATCTACGGCGGTGCGGACGCGCTGGAGAAGGCTGCCTGGCTGCGCTACTCCACGGACATCGCGCAGGGTCTCCGCTTCCTGCACGCCCACGGCATCGTGCACCTGGACATCAAACCGGCCAACGTGCTGGTCTCCTCCGGGGACGTCTGCAAAATAGTCGATTTCGGCAGTTCGGTGAAAGTGGACCGTGACGCGGGCTCCGTCACCCCCTGTCTGAGCCACGTCGGGGGCACCTACACCCACCGAGCGCCCGAGCTGCTCAAGGGGGAGCGCATCACCCCGAAAGCCGACATCTTCTCGTTCGGGATCACGCTGTGGCAGCTCGTCACCAGGGAGCAGCCGTACGCCGGGGACCGAGAACACGTGTTGTACGCGGTCGTGGCGTATAATCTGCGGCCGCCTTTGGAAGACAAGCCGTTCCCCCCACCGACCCGGGGGGCGCAGACCGCCAGCTGCAGGACCCTGGTGAGTCGCTGCTGGAGCGGGGAGGTCTCCTCCAGACCCGGGGCCCAGGAGGTGGTGGTCGCCCTGGAGGAGCTGCGGGCCACAGCCTGACGCTGCATTCTTCAGGGGCTTTTGTTTCGGTGAAGTCTGTTTTTTGTTCTAAATGAAATTACACTTTCTTTTTAAGAGTCTTTCCCAACTATTTCAATTGAGTCCCCTCGCACCATGTAACTCTAAAAGGCGCTATTAACTCGTTTTGTTATCAAGAAAATGCATATATATTTTATAAAAGTGTCTGTTGCATCAATGTCAGTCTCCTAAATTATATTTCAGGAATATTAATGTGAGTGTTTTATTTTATGCTAAGAGTGATCATGACATTTTAATGTGTTGGGAATTTATTAAATGTTTTCTTAATATTGTCTTGATTACTTTCTAAATGCAGGATATGAAAGTGTGCAATTTGACATCAGAATTTGCAATTTCTGCTTCATGGGATGCAATTGGACAACAAAATGGAGTTTTGCTCATGAATCAAAATGAGTGCTCCTTCCTGTCTCTCCACCATGTGATCATGGTTGTCAGTATTGCTTTGCATGAACAATACTGAACTCCATCACCACGGGTGTCCCAGATGTTGCCTCCATCCCTGATCAGAATACAGCAGGTTATGAAGCCCTCCTACAGAACCCTTGCCTCTTCATTTGTAGCCACCACAAGAAATGTTCCAACGCCAGAAGCGAGGAACCGTGCCAGTGGGATGTAAATAAAGGGCAGAGGACGACCTCTGGTTTCACGGTGACAGTTCCCAGGCTAGTGGCCATTTCCGCTGAGTTGAACTAACCCTACTCTGAAAGAACCAGCACATTTTCCAGCAGTAAGTACCCTTGGTACCCCCACATTTAACATCAGGTCCCTTTTCAGGGAAGAAATACAAAAACTGCTGGATATGAATAATATGTGAGCATATGCATGGATCTATACTTAAGAATTAAAGATTATTTTGGTAGTGCATATGTTTTTTGGTTGAGGTATGAAATGACTTGTATACTGAATAGTGACAGAAATATACAGAAGAGCCACAGAAACAGCTTTAATGGGACCTGAAGGGTCCCAAGTACGCCCTGAAAGGTCCCTGTGTACGCCCTAGGTGGCCCCATATGCGCCCTAGGTGGCCCCGTGTACACCCCGAAGGGTCCCCTTATGCGACCTAGGTGGCTCCGTGTACACCCTGAAGGGTCTCCGTATGCGCCCAAGGTGGCCCTGTGTACACCCTGAAGGGTCCCCGTATGCACCCGAGGTGGCCCCGTGTACACCCTGAAGGGTCCCTGTATGCGCCCTAGGTGGCCCCGTGTCCACCCTGAAGGGTCCCCGTATGCGCCCCAGGTGGCCCCGTGTACACCCTGAAGGGTGCCCGTATGCTCCCTAGGTGGCCCCGTATGCTCTGGGTTACACACATCATAAAACACAGCCCTCATCGGATCCTTCTTTTAGTCTTTATTGAACTTTCATTACACGTGTAAAACACAGGAGTTGAAGACTGCAGCTCTTCGTTCACTCATAGCAGCAAAGTATGAAGCCCAAATCCTCGTATTCTGCCAGACAATAAATAATCTGTTTCTTTGGATGATGTCAATGTTACAAAAAAAGATAAAAGCTGCAGCATTAATTTCTATTTTACACAACTTATAAACATATATATTCTATTTTTTTAATATATATTTATATATGCTTGTGTGAATTACTTAGCCTATATTTATAAAAATACAACAGTAGTTTGTAAAATAGATTTTTAAAGTAAAATATAGAAGATTAGCAACATCAATCTATCATCATCAACATCATCGTCGTCGTCATCATCACAGGACGTTGAGACGAGACGACAGACAGAACCCAACATGGCTGGAATGCGGTCTGCCTGTGGAACCCCCTCGCGCGTCTCACCGTGGAGGGACGACCACTGTCTGCACTTACTGTCAGCATCCACTGGGGGGCCCCCCGCTGCGAGCCAGCCCCCCACAACACAGGTGACGAGAAAAACATCAAAAAGCACGTGATATTACAGGCGAGTCTGTCAAAAAAAAAACACCAAAAAAAAAACAAAGACTACAAAAAGTCACAGTACAGATAAAAAATAGATATAGCTATATGGTACAACCGAGCGCACATGCCGGCAGTTCAGCTAAAAAGAAACGGGATATTTTGTTTGTAAAAACGATACGATGAAGAACTAGAAGAGGTTGGTAGCACCGTAGCGCCGGAGACGTGTGTTAGCAGCTTTGTCCAATACCAAAACATGTTGCAGTATTGCAGTGTTTCTTACATACACATTCAATAAGGTTCACTGGTACCACTGAAGCTTATAAAGAAGGTCGCTAAAGGTTTGTGTCTCTCACTGGCTAGTGTGTGTGTGTGTGTGTGTGTGTGTGTGTGTGTGTGTGTGTGTGTGTGTGTTAGTGTGCACTACCTGCACAGAGCTCCTCCAGGTGGAGGCTGAAGGCTCAGGAGGGGGTCTTAAGGTGGCCTTACATTCTAGACGTGTTTTTACCCCCACCGCCACAAATACAAGTCAAATTAAACATTTAAAGTAAAATCTCCCAAAAATGCATTTACTCATTCTGCCAAACAAGACGTACATCCCAATGACATTATTATACAAGTCGATAAGTCTTCAGTTAGAAAATAATATGATGGTCAAAATCAAGTAGTATTCGTTACTTTTTACCAAGAGTAAAGAAAGTAAGAAACGTTGAGGTCAATAGGTGAGTGATCTCAAAATCCCTGTCACTTCGACGTGACGGGCGCTTTCCGTTTAGAACGGACACGCTGG
>OMKQ01094480.1:0-71434 GCA_900302335.1 Phycis phycis
CTGGCCCCCCATCCCCCAAAGTGACAGACTGGACCAAGTCCACTGTGGAGCTGGAATGGATTCCCCCTCAGACGGATGGAGGGTCCAAGGTGACTGGCTACTTCGTGGAGTACAAGGAGGTGGACAAGGAGGAGGAGGAGAAGAAGGCTCAGAGGAAGGCCCTGCTGCTGAGTGAGCCAGAAGAGGATGAAAAGGAGGGAGAGCCGGAGGAGTGGGAGAAGGTAACTACTATAGTTACTACACACCTACATCTGTATCTCATTCAAACATTTCAGGTGAATATTGAATTAGCTTGTGCTGTATCGATTATGAACTAGTAGTAACTGTGGAGTGCTTCCTCTTCCTCACGCAGGCTAAAGACAAGGAAATCAGAGGAACCAAGTTTGTGGTTCCGAACCTGAAGGAGGGCAGTCAGTACCGTTTCAGGGTCAGAGCTGTCAATGCTGCTGGGGTTGGAGAGCCAGGACACGTCTCAGAGCTCATTGAGCTGAAAGACAGGACCAGTAAGGACTTCTACATATCTAATGGGGCGGCAGTAGCTCAGTGGGGAGAGCGGGTGAACAGAGCGTCCACTAATCGTAGGGTCGGCGGTTTGATCCCCTCGTTCCCCACTTCCAAACTGTCTGCATGTTGAAGTGTCCTTGAGCAAGACACTGAACCCCAACTTGCTCCCTGGGTGCTGAACCTAGCAGCCCACTGCTCCTATGTACCATAGGATGGGTCAAATGCAGAGAACAAATTTCATTCCCATATCTGAAAAATACGGAGAATGACCATAAAGACCAAATAAGAAAAAAGATAACGATATAGCCTTGCTGAATTAATACTTGAATATAAATATAAATTCATTAGAAATATATATATATAACAGCCCTTCACAGGTGATGCAACAAGATGCCAAACTGTCCTTCCCTCCTGTTTCCTCCTCTAGTTGCTCCTGAGATGGACCTGGATGCATCTGTTAAGGAGAAGATTGTAGTACACGCTGGTGCCACCATCCGTATCATTGCCTACGTCTCAGGTAAACCGGCTCCACAGATTAGCTGGTGTCGCGATGATGCAGATGTTCCCAAGGAGGCGATCGTGGAGACCACTGGCATCTCCAATTCTCTGGTCATAAAGAACTGCAGACGCCAACACCAGGGCATCTACACACTGACCGCCAAGAACGAGGGTGGTGAGAGGAGGAAGGCTGTGATTGTAGAGGTTCTTGGTGAGTTATGAAGAGACATAATGAGGCCTTCTCTGGTCACAGAATCCCTAAACATCATCTAGAAGCAGGGGGAACATTATGTTGATTGTGATGGTAACTGCTCTTGGTCTTCTCTGTGTCCAGATGTGCCTGGCCCAGTGGGGCTTCCCTTTGCTGGAGAGAATCTGACCACTGACTCGTGTAAACTGACCTGGTACTCTCCTGAGGACAACGGTGGCTCGGCCATCACCAACTACATCATTGAGAAGAGAGAGTCCGACCGCATGGGCTGGACCTCTGTGTCCTACACGGTGACCAGAAACAATGCCGTTGTCCAGGGTCTCATCGACGGAAAGGGATACTTTTTCAGGATCGCAGCAGAGAACATCATCGGCATGGGACCATTCATTGAGACTGACAAGATGGTTCTCATCAAGGACCCCATCTGTAAGGAACATGTTTAGATGTTGGATGTATCATATACAGGACCTCATAAAAGATGTTGTATTTGTATTGTGACATTGCATTTGATCCTGTAATAATGTATATACGTTTTCTACTGGTATTTCTGGACATCAGTGGGGTTGAACGTAGTGTTGGTGCTGCTTCTGAGGATTTCTGTCTGACAGCTGTTCCTGAGCGCCCAGAAGAGCTGGAGGTCACCGCCATCACCAAGGACTCCATTTCTGTTTCCTGGAGACCACCCAAATACGATGGTGGCGCTGAGGTCATCAAGTATGTCTTGGAGTCTCGTCTGATCGGTAAAGACAACTTCACGCCCATTGGTGGAGAAGAGAAGCTGATGGACAGGAAGTTTACCCATGCTGGCCTGAAAGAGGGTTCCAGCCACGAGTTCAGAGTATCTGCCGTCAACCAGGTCGGGCAGGGCAAACCCTCCTTCTGCACCAAACCCATCCAGGTCAAGGAGGAGCTTGGTGAGCACTGCATGGTCAATCTGGTTTTACACGCTGTATCTAGTGTGTGTATGAACTATAGGCACTGTACTTCTAGACTATCTAGTCAGGGATGTCTGCTGTGATGAAGAGCCCTGACTGTTTCTCTTCTCTGTTTATCAGAACCTCCCAACCTGGACCTGGACTTCAGAGACAAGATGATGGTGAAGGTAGGTGACATGTGCACCCTGCAGGGTCGCTACACTGGCAAGCCAGCACCCACGATCACCTGGGGCAAGGATGACCAGGAGCTGAAGGCTGATGAGGAGATCAGCTTCCACAGCACCAGCAGACACCTCAACCTCACCATCTCCAAGGCCAAGAGAGAGCACAGTGGCTGCTACGCTGTCACTCTAGAGAATGCAGTGGGAACACGCAAGGGACTGTGCTCTGTAACCGTGGTCGGTGAGTACTGCTGCATTCTGCCTCACATTAGTCACCCTGATCAGTAAGTACTCTAGTTTGCTACACCTTAGTCTCCCTGGTCAGTTAGTTTGGTAGTCTGCTATACATTAGTCTCCCTGGTTGTTAGTACTGTAATCCGCTTCACATTAGTCACCCACAAAACCCCAGTTAAATCTGCTCTGTCTCTGCTGATCCTTGGTTGGAATATTTGGTGTTTCTAAGGTAACCTATTCTCTTCCAGACCGACCACAGCCTCCACAGGGTCCTGTAGTGTTGAATGAGGTCTACAGGAACTACATGGTGATCTCCTGGAGCCCTCCACTGGACGACGGTGGCTGTGCCATCTCCAACTACATCATTGAGAAGAGGGACACCAACAGAGAGCTGTGGATGCCCGTCACGTCCTCCTGCACCAGGACCAGCTGCAAGGTCAGCTAAGTTTGATGCTAGCAGTCCTCCATTCCCAGTCAAATCAAGACTTACCTGATCTCAATGTTGAGTGTCTGCGGTGTCACTCAGATTCCCATGCTGATAGAGGGCAGGGAGTACATCATCAGGATTGTAGCTATTATCATTTATTATGACATCCAGGAGCTATGCTAATGCAGCTATAATTATGTATTATGACAGCCAGGAGCTATGCTAATGTAGCTATAGTAATGTGTTATGGCAGTCAGGAGCTATGTAATTGTCGCTTTACTTATGTATCATGACATGTATAAGGCTACTATAGCTATGCCAAAGTATTATGAAAGCCAGGAAATATGCTAATGTAGCTATACTAAGGTACCTTTACTAATGTAGCTATGCTAATGAAGCTATGCTAATATGTTCTGACCTTAGGTTCCAAAGCTGATCGAGGGCAGAGACTACATTGTCAGGATCATGGCTCAGAACATCTACGGCGTCAGTGAACCTCTGCTGTCTGCCGAGACCAAGGCTAAAGATATCTTCAGTAAGCCATACCTCCTCTTTAACATAACGTCCTCTTTATAATAATAGTAAAAAAAAAAATAATAATAACAATTATAATAATTAGAATAATAATAATAATAATGATCATTTAAGCTGCAAGCAGCAATTATCGTGGACCAAGCCTAGTGCGGACCATTACGACTCTTTTTGTTTTTATTGGGGTTAATAATAAGGGATAGTCTCAGTTTGGGTCTGGTGATATGTGTACAAAGTTTCCTGTTACCTTCATCAATTCAGAAGCTATACACCATTTTGTCACAAGATACACCTATGGTGCTGCCACACAATTTCTTTGGACAACAAAAATGCACCCCTCAACACCTCATTCTTATGGACATCATGAAAATCTTATTTGAAGACACCCCTCATTAACAGTATGGTAGAACCTGTGGAGGTACTGATTCCTGTGCTTCTTCATTACAGAGGTCCCAGATGCCCCCAAGCAGCCTGTGGTGAAAGAGGTGTACCACAACACCGCCCTCATCAGCTGGGAGCCTCCTGCTGACGGAGGGAAACCCATCAGTGGATACATTATGGAGAGGAAGGAGACAATGGCCAACAGGTGATGATGCAGACGATGCTAACCATGGTGATGATGATGATGATGTATTGGTTGTTGTGGTGATGATAATGATGATGATGTGTTTGTAACCATAGTTATGATTGTAACCATGTGATGGTGTTGGTGGTAACCATGGTGAAGGTGATATCATGGTAACCAGGGTGATGATGATGACGATGATGATGATGGTGGTAACTATGGTGAGTGTGCTCCTGACAGATGGATCCGCTGTAACAAGGAGAAGATCCACCCCAAGGTGGAATATTGGGTTCCAGATCTGCTGCAGGGCTGCGAGTATGAGTTCAGAGTCAGTGCTGAGAACGTTGTGGGAGAGGGAGACCCCAGCCCCGCCACCAAACCAGTGTTTGCTAAAGACCCCATTGGTAGGTAGACCTGCTCCAAGCCATTATTTGCATATACATACATACAAACCCATACATGTAGATATAGTTTTACAGGTAGATATTCCGAACAGGTACCCATAGTTTTATAGATAGATAGATTTATTTTACAGATAGATAGGTGAGTAATAAGGTCTCGTCTGTCCCAGTTCTTCCTGGTCCTCCCCTGAACCTAGAGGCCGTAGACCGGACCAAGGAGTCTGTGTCTCTGTCCTGGCAGCCTCCAAAGGACACAGGCAGGGGCAAGATCCTGGGATACCTAGTGGAGTTCCAGAAGGCAGGGGACGAGGAGTGGCTCAAGGTTGGATTCATTATTTTCACTCGATTTCCACCATGATTGAATCAAATGAAAGCCTTGTTGCTCATGGAAACACAGAAATGTAACATGTTGTGGAAGTCACCTGAAGCCAATGTGATCATGCTCTGCTCAGGACTGTGAGATATCACTGAGAGATCTCTAACCTCTACTGGTTGTGTGGTCAGGTGAACCAGACCCCAGACTCCTGCCAGGACACCAGGTTCAAGGTGATCAACCTGGAGGATGGAGGTCTGTACCGCTTCCGCGTTATAGCAGTAAATGCCGCTGGTGAATCTGAGGCCACTGAAGTCAAGGAGCCAGTCAGAGCTCAGGACAGATTCGGTGAGACACCTTTTCTTCGTGATGTTTTGATATCTCAGTGTTATTGAAGATTAGTTTCAACACAAACTCTGTTGGTGTGTTTAACCTCTTCTGACCCCCTGTGGTTGTGCCACAGAGCCCCCAGAGCTGATCCTGGATGCTGCTATGACCCGTGAAGTAAAGGCCATGGCTGGGACTCACATCTCCCTGATGGCTGAGATCAAGGGCATGCCCTTCCCCAGTGTCTCCTGGAAGAAGAATGAGGCAGAGGTGCCCACCAGAGCTGACATCGAGGTCAACCAGAGCGGAACCAAGCTGGAGATGAGGTTCTGTAACCGTGACGATTGTGGAGATTACACCCTCACTGTGGAGAACCCTGCTGGATCCAAGACCGTGACTTGCACTGTGTTGGTCCTGGGTAAGAGACCAACCAGATTACATGATTCACTTTGGCTACTTAAACAGTGACTTAAAATAAAGGAATTTAAGGGCATAGTGCTACTACATATATCATTTCTCCACATAATTGCAATAATAATAATTTTTAATGCTGCCTGGTGCAGGCTTTTATCCAAAACATCTTACAATATAACATATGTACGGGTTGCTCGAGTGGGAATGGAAACCCCTATCCCTTGCAGTGTAATGTCGTGCTCTATCTGTGGGTATCAAATGCCTACCTTTGGCACTGCTAAGCCTTGCTCTATGCTCGAATATGCTGCCTGTATTTTCCAGACAAACCTGGTCCCATCCAACACCTGCGTGTGACTGACGTGAGGAGCGACTCCGCCTACCTGTCCTGGAAGGACCCAGAGGACAACGGTGGTACGCGCATCACTAACTTTGTGGTGGAAAAGAAGGATGCAGCCTCGGCCCAGTGGGTGCCTGTCTGCTCCTCTTCTAAGAAGCGCAGCATGACAGCCAAACACCTGATGGAAGGAACAGCTTACCTGTTTCGCGTGGCTGCTGAGAACCAGTATGGCAGGAGTGAATATGTGGAGACGCCAAAGTCCATCAAGGCCATGAACCCCCTGTGTGAGTTTTAACGGCATATTAGTTGATCCATAGCACGTATTTGTGGATAGGATACCTATGTAATATCATCTGTCTGTGGCTCCTCAGTCCCACCTGGCCCACCCAAGGACCTGCATCACGTCGATGTTGACAAGACTGAAGTGTGGCTGGTCTGGAACTGGCCTGACCGCAACGGAGGAAGTAACATCACTGGCTTCCTTGTTGAGTACCAGGAGGAGGGAGAGAGGGAATGGGATGAGTGGAAGACCGTTAGCATCCCTGAAAGTCATGTGACTGGCCTGGAGGAGGGAAAGACCTATCGGTTCCGCGTGAGAGCTGAGAACGCCATTGGCCTCAGCAGACCTGACACCACCGTTCCCGTCCTCTGCCAGGAGAAATTGGGTGAGACATCAAGCACCCTAACTTTATCTTCTTTGTTATGTATAATAACAAAGAAGATAAAGTTACCACACATGTAATCGCCTTATTTTCAATGATATAACTTCAGGGTAGTTACAAGGCCTTCTATGTGTCTGTTTTTGTCCAGTGGCTCCCATTGTTGAGGTAGACGTTAAGCTGATAGAGGGCATCGTTGTCAAGGCTGGCACCACCATCAGGCTACCGGCCATCATGAGAGGAATCCCAGTTCCCACTGCTAAGTGGTGCATCGAGGGAGAGGAGATCATCACTGAGGGGAATATCAAGATCGACACTGACAACTTCTCTACTGTGCTCAGCATCAATGACTGTACAAGAAGCCACACTGGCAGCTATCTGCTGACGGTGTCCAACCCAGCCGGAACCAAGACCGTGGCTCTCAGTGTCACTGTTCTGGATGTTCCCGCTGCTCCCATTGGACCGGTGAATATCCTGGAGGTGACACCAGACTCCATGGAGATCGAATGGCGTCCTCCCAAAGACGATGGAGGCAGCCCAGTTACCAACTACATTGTTGAGAAGAGAGAATCCAACAAGGAGTCCTGGGGAGGAGTTAGCTCAGGCAGCACCTCCAACAAACTGAAGATCTCCCGTCTGCAGAAGGGAGTAGAGTATGTGGTCCGAATCCGTGCTCAGAATAAAATGGGTATTGGAGCTCCTCTGGAGAGTAAGCCCATCGTCGCCCAGCACTCATTTGAGGCCCCAAGCCACCCTGGTAAACCACACACCTCAGATATTGCAGAGGACGCTGTCACTGTTGGCTGGACCATGCCTTTGTCTGATGGCGGCAGCCAGATTACTGGCTACATAATTGAACGCCGACACATTGGAGGCAAGTGGATCCGTGTAAACAAGACACCCTGCAAGGACCTCAGGTACAGAGTTCTGGGCTTGTTTGAAGGTAACAACTATGAGTTCAGAGTATTCGCTGAAAATGTTGCTGGATTCAGTGGTCCCTCTCCCGTCTCGGACCCTTGTAAGCCTTGCAGGCCCATCACTGTGCCAAACCCACCAGTCAACCCCAAGGTGAAGGACTACAGCAAATCCACCGCTGACCTGGTGTGGACAAAACCTAACAAAGATGGAGGTAGCCCCATCCTGGGCTACACGGTGGAGATACAGAAGGTTGATAGTGAGGAGTGGAAGAAGGTGAACCTTGATGACTTCATCAAACAGTGTGCCTACAGAGTCAAGGGCCTGGAGGAAGGGCAAGCATATAGGTTCAGAGTATTTGCCTCCAATATGATCGGAGATGGAGAATCCAGAGAAATCCCAGAGTCCATCACTGCTAAGGACATCCTCATTCCACCTGAAATAGAGATGGATGCTACCTGCCGTGAGCGCCTCACTGTGCGTGTCGGACACAACATCAACATCACAGGCTACATCAAGGCTCGTCCAGACCCTGAGATCCTATGGTCCAAGGGAGAGACTGTTCTGGAAAACACCAAACGCATCACTATCACCCAGAACCTCCCAGTGGTTCACTTGAAAATCAAGGAGGCCACCAGAACCGACCATGGCCAGTACACTCTAAAGGCATCCAATGAGGGTGGTGAGGCCTCCTGCATCATCACAGTCAATGTCCTGGACCGACCTTTCCACTGTCAGAACCTCCACCTTACCTATGTCACCAAGAACTCTTGTATGATCAACTGGGAAGCTCCAAAAGACAATGGTGGCTCTGAAATAACCAACTACATTGTGGAGTGCCGTGAACCTAGCGTCAGCATGTGGTCAATGATCTCATCCACCTGTACCAACCGCATGATCAAGGCCAAGCTAATGGAAGGACATGAATACCTGTTCCGTGTCTGTGCTGAGAACAAGATGGGCCCAGGGCCCACTGTGGAGACAAAGACTCCCTTGCTGGCTATTGACCCTATTGAGAATCCTGGAGAGCCTGAGAATTTCAGGGCCACTGATATCGGCAAGAACCACGTGTACCTCAGATGGAGGAAGCCTGATTATGATGGCGGCAGCCACAACATCTCCTACAACCTGGAGTGTAAGGTAAAGGATGGCGAGGAGTGGGAGAAACTCAACGCTGGTCCTCTCACCAACACATTCTTCATGGCCGACAAGTGCACTGAGAACCAGACCTACACCTTCAGGTGTGTTGCAGCATTTACCTATTACCTGTTTAAACTATTGTAGCATTATTTTAACTTTATACCGTTATAGCCTAATCAAATGTCATTTAATGTATATGTATTATGTTTCTGAATTATTATTTGTGTTATTTAGGGTGCAGACAGTCAATGAGGGTGGGGAGAGTGACTGGGTGAAGCTCTGTGATATATTGGTGAGGGAGGAGATCCAGAAGCCAGTGATTGACCTGAAGCTGGCAGGAACACTGACTGTGAAGGCTGGTGAGTCTGTCAGGATCGAGGCTGCCCTGAGAGGAAAGCCCCAACCAGAGGTCAAGTGGGTCAAGGACAAAGCAACAGGAGACAACCCCAGAATGAGCTATGAGACAGGCGCCGACTACTCCAAGTTCCTTTTGACAAAGTCCAAACGTACAGACACTGGCAAGTATGTGATCAGTGCCACCAACTCTGCTGGCAGCTTCACAGCATACGCTAACGTGAATGTGTTGGACATCCCCGGGCCAGTGAGGAACCTAAGGGTTACTGGGATTGGAGCTGACAAGTGCAGGGTGATCTGGGACAGTCCTGAGGATGATGGTGGATGTGAGGTGGACAGCTTCATTCTGGAGAAGTGTGAGACCAGAAGAATGGTGTGGTCTACATACTCTGCCTCTGTGGTGACTCCTTACTGCAACGTTACCCGCCTGGTGGAGGGCAATGAGTACATTTTCAGAGTGAGAGCTGAAAACAAGATGGGTACAGGCCCAGCCATAGAGAGCAAGCCTGTCACCGTCAAGACCCAGTTTAACAAACCCGGGCCTCCCGAGGCGCCCGAAGTCTCCAAGGTAGGATAATGAAACCCTGTTGTAGAGTCTTACCAGGGTAGGGATGCCAAAGGGAACTTACAATGTATCTGCATACTTTTGCAGTATTGTACTACAAAAGTGAACACTTTCCAGTCATCATCAATGAGATCATGATGCTACTAATAATTAATGTGACTGACAACCTTGTGCTTCTTCTCAAGGTGGGCAAGGAAGAGATGACTGTTGTCTGGGCTCCTCCAGAGAACGATGGAGGAAAGTCGATCACAGGCTACATCCTGGAGAGGAAGGAGAAGCGAGCCGTGCGCTGGGTTCCCTGCACCAAGAGCGCTATCTCTGAGAGACGCATGAAGGTGTCCAACCTCATCCCCAACCATGAGTACCAGTTCAGGGTAAAGGCTGAAAATGAGGTGGGCCTGGGAGAGCCCAGCAAGCCCTGCAGACCTGTGGCTGCCAAGGATCCAATCGGTGGGTTATCACTGAGCTATAAACACATAGAAACACAGACAGTGTCTGTTTATTGCATGATCGACGTATTAGCTCAATGAATTTATCACTAATATATTTTATCGTCATATCACTAAATTTATTCTATTGTATTCTATTACCTGTGCTGCCCTCAGAGCCCCCAGGCCCCCCTGCGTTCCTGAAGGTGGCTGACAGCACTAAGACCTCAATCACTTTGAGCTGGTCCAGACCTGTGTACGATGGTGGCGCTCCCATCATCAACTACAGCCTGGACCTGAGGCTGAAGAGCGACGCCGACCCAGAGAAGCCCTCTGAGGGCTGGAAGAGGATTGACACACACGGCCCACTGGTCCTCACTGAGTTCACCATCGGACAGCTAGACGAGAAGCTGGAATATGACTTCAAGGTCTCTGCCCAGAACCAGGTGGGCTGGGGACGCCATGCTTATCTGAGGGAAGCCGTCTCTCCCAAAGAGATCCTGGGTGAGTCAGTTGTTCATTCACACTCTCACACTTTCCTGACAATATTGTTTATGCACAATTGTTATTGATGTTGAGAGATGACATGACCTGACTTGGCGTGTTTTCAACAGAGGCCCCAGAGATCGACCTGGATGCCAGTCTGAGGAAGGGCTTGTCTGTCAGGGCTGGATGTCCCATTAGGCTGTTTGCTGTCATCAGAGGCCGACCTGCACCCAAGGTGACCTGGAAGCGCTTGGGTGTGGACAATGTGGTCCGCAGGGGTCACGTCGATCAGGTGGACACCATGTCCTTCCTGGTCATCCCTGAGAGCACCAGAGAGGATTCTGGAAGGTACTCCCTGTCCCTGTCCAACTCTGCTGGAGAGAAGGCTGTGTACGTCCACGTCAAAGTTCTTGGTAAGAAACAACGTTTTATTGATTCCAGAGTTGTTGTGAAATGCAACCATCTGTAAATACAACATCTACAGCAGTGTTTTTTGGTAGGCTCCTTCATGGAATATGCATTACGTGTTTGACAGACACTCCTGGACCTGTTGGTGGTCTGGACGCAACTAATGTCACCAAGACAACTGCTCAGCTGTCCTGGCTTCCTCCAGAGAATGATGGCGGCAGTCAGATCACCAACTACATTGTGGAGATGCGTGAGGTGGACAGGAAGACCTGGTACAAGTGCAGCGAGGATATGAAGAAAACCAGCTTCAAGGTTACCAATATGACCCCCGGAATTGAGTACTACTTCAGAGTCATGGCCTGCAACAAGTATGGCATCGGCGTCCCTCAGGACTCCCCCAGGTCCTACCTGGCTGTTGACCCCATCAGTAAGTCGCTGCTCAGGGAGCATTTAAACCCTTACTAAGATGTGTCCAAATACAAGAGAAAATACAGTTACGTTGTTTTCTATTCTGAAACACATTTAACCCTTGTATGGTGTTCGGATCTGTGGGACCCGTTTTCATTAGTATTTTTATTTATACAAACATCTGTTGAGTATTTTAACCTAAAATTGTTTAACTGTGTTGAATTAAAAAGACGAAAAATGCAGCAGGTCCACCAGACTCATAACTAAATAATAAAAATATGAGCACCACACAAGGGATAAATGTGTCTGTTTCAAATGAAAGAAAGTCAACTTGTTTTGAGTATTTTGGAATTATTTCACAAATTGTCTTGGCTGAACTTTTTGTTATTTTCCCCTTCACTCATTCCTGTAAGTTATTTGTTTTAATGAGTGCATTTGAACATAGCTTGTATTCCTCTGTTCCTAAACCCAATCTGTGTGACCAGGCGAACCTGACCCACCTAAAAAGATGGAAGTGTTGGAAATCACCAAGAACAGTGCCACTTTGGGCTGGCTGAAGCCCCTGCGAGACGGAGGAGCAAAGATCAATGGCTATGTGGTGGATTACCAGGAGGAAGGCTCTGCTGAGGGCAAGTGGACCCCATACTCTGTGGTCAAAGACCTGACCATTGTGGTGGTGGGGCTGAAGGAGGGAACCAAGTACAAGTTCAGGGTGGCTGCCAGGAACTCAGTTGGTGTCAGCCTAGCCCGAGAGGCGGAGGGCGTGTTTGAAGTCAAGGAGCAGCTCAGTGAGTTCACATGCAGTTCATGTACACATTTAGGTAGACACACTTCACATGCAGGCTACATACACAGTACATCGTCTGGTGGTCATGTGGTTTGATGTCATTCACTGGGATTCGGCCTGACCTTTCAATAGAGGTCAATAAAATAGATAAAATAAATAAAATAAAAAAGAGGCCAAGGGATGAAGAGATTAAAAGAACAGGGCTGTAATATTTCCTCCCCTTTCTGTACCCAGTGGCTCCTAAGATCATCATGCCAGACGTTGTGACAGTGAGGGCTGGATCTAAGTTGGTGATTGAAGCCATCGTGGCTGGAAAACCTGCTCCATTCTGCAAATGGAAACAAGGGAATGAGGACGTCCTGACATCAGACCGCCTGTCTGTTGTTAAGACTCTGACCACCTGCACGCTGACCATCAAGAATGTAACCAGGGCCGACAGCGGCTACTACAGCCTGTCTGCTGAGAACAGCACATCCAAGATCAACCAGATCCTCAAAGTAGTCGTCATGGGTCAGTAGTACCCATCACTATAAAGTCTTTGTCTGGTATTTTAGTCGTAGCAGTTGATTTAACATGGCTGACCTCTGGTCCTCCCAGATATTCCCGGTCCTCCCGAAGGACCCTTGGAGGTGACGGAGCTGGACATGGACGCTTGCACCCTGCTGTGGAACCCTCCTCAGGAGGATGGCGGTAGCAACATTACCAACTACATCATTGAAAAGTGTGATGTGAGCCAGGGAGACTGGATCACTGCCTCCACCGCCTGCACCAAATGCAGTTTCCGGGTAAACAAACTCACCCCAGGGAAAGAGTATGGCTTCCGTGTTCGTGCTGAGAACCGCCTCGGCATCTCCCAACCCATCTATTCAGAGAAGACCATCGCCAGATATCCATTCGGTGAGTTGCTTACTTGAATATATGAAATATATTCAGTACAAATTATTGAATATATTCAGTACAAATTATTATGTATTTTACTTCAATGTACACATGCATGACATGACATGTACACTTGTCTCACTTCTCCAGATCCTCCCAGTGAGCCCAGAAACTTCCAGGTCAATAAAGTCAACAAGGACTATGTCATCCTGTCCTGGGAGAAGCCCAGCAGCGACGGCGGTAGCCCCATCACCGGCTACTGCATCGAGAAGAAGGAGAGGAACAGCCTGCTCTGGGTTAAGGCCAATGAATCTGTGGTGAAATCCACCCAGTATACCTGCTCTGGCCTCATAGAGGGCCTGGAGTACACCTTCAGAGTGTCTGCAATCAACCAGGCTGGACAGGGCATGCCCTGCAAACAGACTGACTTCATTACGGCCAGGACGGCAATTGGTATGTACTGGCCCCTTTTTAAAGGGTGTATTCCTCTATTTGTATATATGCTGTGGTGTCAGATGAGGTTTATGAACTCTAGTTGTATATCTGCATCATCTCTTTTGTTCCCTCCAGACCCACCAGGTAAACCAGAGCCCATGGACGTCACCAAGTCCACCGTCTCATTGGTCTGGAGCCGTCCAAAACACGATGGAGGCAGCAAGCTGATTGGCTACTACGTAGAGTACATGAAGATCCCTGAGGATAAGTGGACACGCTGCAACGCAAACTGTATGAACATCCAGACAGAAGACTATGTGGTGAGCGGCTTGCAGGAGGGACAGCAGTACCAGTTCCGCATCATCGCCAAGACAGCCATCAACATCAGCCAGCCCTCAGAGCTGTCCGACCCCATCCCTGTGTTCGCAGAGAATGGTACGCTGTCATCACATCAGTCATCCTGCTGATTGGTGCAGGCTGTTTTTTGATGGTTTAATATAATCTTATTATGTCTTACTTTTTATATGTAAACTCATTTTGAATGAGTGTGTTTGAATTATATTTTAATTTAGTTCAAACAAAACACTGAAATCATCTGTTAAGCTACATATGCTGTCTTGAACATCCATTAATAAAATTGTTCCTCTGTCTGTTAGTTACCCCCCGTGTAGAACTTGGTGTCAACATGAAGAACCTCATCGTGGTGAAGGCTGGTGACAACATCTTCCTGGACGCTGAGGTGTTTGGTAAGCCCCTGCCCAAGGTGAGCTGGAAGAGGGATGGGGCTCCTCTCGTCCTGGCTGAAGGCATGAAGATGAATCAGAAGAAACATGTGCACCTGCTGGAGCTCTACTCCGTCACCAGGAAGGAGTCTGGGGACTACACCATCACTGCTGAGAACATCAATGGCTCCAAGTATGCCACAATCAAGGTTAAGGTGTTAGGTACGATCTCCCTCCTGTCATCACAACATAGGCTAACATACCAGCACTAAGTACTCTGAACTCGAAGGCTATATGTATTCTTTAATGACTTGGGTCTCCATCTAGACAAACCAGGTCCTCCTGCCTCGGTGAAGATCGCCAAGGTATTTGCTGACCGCGTGAAGCTCCGCTGGGAGCCGCCCGTGGCCGACGGTGGTTCTGAGATCACTAACTACATTATCGACAAGAGAGAGACGAGCAGGGCCAACTGGGCGCTGGTCAGCTCCAACATCCACGGCCACGCCACCGACAGCAGCGTGGAGAAACTTATCGAGGGCCATGAGTATGAGTTCCGAGTCAGTGCTGAGAACCAGTATGGCGTAGGAGACGCTGTCATGGCTGGGCCCATCATGGTCAAGAACCCATACGGTAATAACGGCTTTATTGCTTTACAGCTCTCCTCAAGATATGTACTATTAGAGATGGTATGCAGGGTTAAACTGTACAGCTGTTAGATAGGGTGTAGGGATAGACTATAATGATGTTAGTTACATTGTAAGTTAGATAGGGTGTAAGGTTATACTGCACAGCAGTTAGCTAGTGTATAGGGTTACACTGTATAGCTGTTAGATATGCTGTAGGGTTATACTGTACAGCTGTGAGATATGGTGTAGGGTTCTACTGAACAGCTGTTAGATAGGGTGTAGGGTTAGACTGTACAGCTGTTAAAGAGGGTGGAGGGTTATACTGTACAGCTGTGAGATAGGGTATGGGGTTAGACTGTACAGCTGTTAGAGAAAGTGTAGGGTTATACTGTACAGCTGTGGGATAGGGTCTAGGGATAAACATTACAGCTCTTGGATAAATCTGCTGAAGCCCTCCTCATTGGGGTTTTCTCTCTCCAGATGTACCAGGTCCATGTGAGCCCCCAGTTATCACCAACATCACCAAGGACTCCATGTCGGTCAGCTGGAAGGCCCCTGCCAATGATGGCAAGGCCACCATCCTGGGATACATGATCGAGAAACGTGAGGCCACGGAGCTGACCTGGGCCAAGGTCAACCGCAGACCTGTAATCGACCGGACCATCAAGGCTGTCCAGCTGACCGAAGGGTCAGAGTACGAGTTCAGAGTCATCGCCATGAACAAAGCTGGCCTTGGAAAACCCAGTGATGCATCTAATGCCGCCCTGGCTGTTGACCCTGTCTGTAAGTCAAATGGTTTGGTCCATAGGTTTTTCTAATGTTTCTAAATATTATGCTATTTTACAATTGTGTCATCTGCATCTATTTATATAATGAGTAGTTGTAGTTGACTTGTATTGCTATTGACAGATAGCAGTACTATATATTCGTATTTAAATCAATGTAATCCTCTCTGCCTATTCCAGATCCTCCTGGCCCCCCTGCCTTCCCCAAGGTGGTTGATTCCACGAAGAGTTCCATCAGTTTGACTTGGACCAAACCAGCTTACGATGGGGGTTGTGAGATCATTGGATACCTGGTAGAGTGCAAGCGTGCTGAGGCTGAAGACTGGACCAAGTGTAATGTTCCCAAAAAACTCCAGGCCACCAAGTTCCTGATGACTGGCCTTATGGACAGCACTGAGTACCAGTTCAGAGTGACGGCCGTTAACAGGATTGGATACAGCGAGCCCAGTGAAGTCCCAGGGAACCACATGCCCAAAGACATCCTCAGTAAGTTTCAAGTTTATTGTCACATACTAGATAACAATGTACATCATTACCAGCAGTGAAATTCCTGTAGTTCGGGTGAACTCAACTTTGCATAATAAAATATAATTAAATAAAAAGAAAGTATATATGCATATAAATATTAACAAATCTAAACAAATCAAATAAGTGGCAGAATGAAATCGGTGAGGTAGAAGTGGGATAGTGAATAATGAATAATGGACAATGGAAGTACAAAAGCATAGGGAGATGCTCACAGAGGAAGACAAGTAGATGCAAGTAGTGCAAAATAACATTATCATAACATAATAGTTCAATAGTTCTAATAATTGTTATATTGCCTTGTGATGTGTCAGCAGTTGGCACTGTGCTTTAATCAAAGAACACTGTGCTCTGTCCTGCAGTCCCTCCAGAGGGTGAATTGGATGCTGACCTGCGTAAAGCCTTGGTCCTGAGAGCGGGTGTCACCATGAGGCTCTATGTTCCCCTGAGAGGGCGACCAGCCCCCAAGGTCACTTGGACCAAGGTTGGTGCCATCCTGAAGGACAGACAGGGCGTGCTCATCAAGAGTTCTGAGTGGGACACCCTGCTCATGATTGAAGATGTCAACAGATATGACGCCGGAAAGTATGTCTTGTCCCTGGAGAACAGCAGCGGCTCCAAGAGCTACACTATCATCGTCAAGGTCCTCGGTAAGAGCAAGTCTATATTAAATAACTATCTAACTGCAAGATGAAGAGATGGCAGGGCAGCATTTTCTTTTGCATTTACACTCGGTAAACACATTCTAGGTTTCTAAACTGTTCTGACTTGTAGGGTACATAACACCCCCCCTACATTTCTCACTGTTCAGTTCAAAGGACATATTGTAAAACATGTTCCTCTCTTAGCTACTCCTGGACCTCCAGCCAACCTGGTTGTCAAGGAGACCTCTAGAAGCCATGCCTTCATCACCTGGGAACCCCCTTTGATCGATGGTGGAAGTCCAGTGAAGAGCTACATTGTGGAGAAGCATCTGGCAGAGAGAAAGGCATGGACCTGTGTCGCTACAGACTGTCCCAAGACCTCGTTCAGGATCACCAACCTGGAAAGCGGGCAGGCGTACTGCTTTAGAGTGCTGGCTGAGAACGCCTATGGCATTGGAGAGGGATGCGAGACACCCGGCTCTGTCAGAGCCTCAGGTACAACCACACTTTGGTTTAGTGTGTTCTGCACACAATGGTTTTGTAAAACTTTTTTTGTAAAACTTTGTAGTTCAAACATTTATGGAAAAAATAACTGAATAGATGTCTGATGTTGGTTCCATCATTACCTTACCTCAGAACAACCTGGCCCGGTGTCAGAATTCAAACCTCAGAAGATTACCAAAGACTCCGTAACCCTGGGCTGGAAGAAGCCCATCAGCGATGGAGGCAGCCAAATCACTTCCTATATTTTAGAGCAGAGCGAGGGGGAGGAGAAGTGGAAACTGTTGGCAAAGGCGAAGAACATGTACCACACCCTGGGAGAACTGACGGAGGGTAAAGAGTACTCCTTCAGAGTCAAGGCTGTCAATGAATCTGGAGAAGGACCCCCTATTGAGCTGACCATTGTGGCCAAAGACCAGATTGGTAAGATCATCTTGGTACACCTAAACCTTATTTAAGGGATTATTGTTGATGAGTGATTTCAGATGATATATCGTGTGTCTTCTGTTTATAAAAGGTATTATTTTAACATTGCTCTGTGTCCCTCTTGACTTCCAGTTCCACCTTGCTGTGACTTGAGTGGTCTGCATGATCTGACCTACGTGGCCAAGGAGGGCAGCACCATGCGCATCAACATCCCTCTGATAGGCATTCCGTATCCCACTGCAACCTGGAAGAAGGGAGATGTTGCCCTGGGAGACACTGGCAGGATGTGTGTGGAGGCATCTCAGGGCGTCACCACACTGCTTATCAGAGACTGCCAGAGGGCCGACGCCGACACCTACACCATCACGGCAAGAAACACCGCCGGCTCCAAGGACTGCCAGTTCACCCTGAAGGTGGTGGGCCGTCCGGGGGTCTGCACGGGACCCATCAAGTTTGACGAGATCACGGCTGATGGAATCACTCTGGAGTGGGGTCCGCCCAACGACGACGGGGGTGCAGAGGTGTCTAACTACATCGTAGAGAAGAGGAGGACCACGGACAGCAAGTGGGCCACAGTGGCCTCAGCTATCCAGAAGAACGCCATGAGGGTGATCCGGCTCCATGATGGGATAGAGTACATCTTCCGAGTGTTTGCAGAGAACAAACATGGAGTTGGAGAGTATCTGAGATCAGATCCAGTCATTGCCCAGCATCCATTCAGTGAGTAACTTTTAACCCAAAATTATTTTCATCCTTATGATTTACATCAAGAAGGCTGTAATGATGTTGTAAATGTCTCTCTTCTTCTATGCTTGGTCTCTAGATGTTCCCGAAGCTCCTGCTCCTCCAGAGATCATCAGCATCCGTCACGAATCTGCAACCCTGACTTGGTCTGACCCAAAAGACTCTGGGGGATCCCCAATCACTGGTAAAATAACATAACTATTCATTATTAGCTGTAGTATATGATGATTCATTATTACTAATAATATATATTGATTAATCATTACTGATAATGTATACTTTAAGCTTAGTTAATCAAACAAGATGAATGAATGTGTGTGTGTGTGTAGGATACCATGTGGAGTTTAAAGAGAGGAACAGTTTGATGTGGAAGAGGGCCAGTAAGACTCCTCTGAGGGTGAAGGAGTGCAGGGTCACTGGCCTCATTGAGGGTCTGGAGTATGAGTTCCGGGTCATGGCAATGAACATGGCTGGCCTGGGGAAAGCCAGCAGGGTGACTGAAGCTGTGGTGGCGCTGGATCCTATCGGTGAGTAAACTACTTACTTTACTCACCGGTTACTAAATTTGATCTTTTAAAATATAAGGCCAGTGTGATAACCACAGATTAATCAGAGTTGTTCGTGACTCTTCTTCCACCCATTTTTCTTGCCCACAGATGCCCCTGAAACAGGTTAATACAAATGCTGATGCATATGTGATCTTGTGTCCTCTCCCAGATCCTCCTGGCAAGCCTGACGTGATCAACGTAACCAGGAGCTCGGTGACTCTGATGTGGACGGCACCCAAGTACGATGGCGGCCACAAGTTGACAGGGTATATTGTAGAGAGGCTGGAGGCCGGAACCAAAGCCTGGGCCAAGGCCAACCACGTCAACATCCAGGGCTGTGCCTTCACCGTCACCGACCTGACAGAGGGAGCTCAGTACGAGTTCAGGATCCGGGCTAGGAATGCTGCTGGAGCCATCAGCACTGCCTCAGAACCCACAGAACTGCTGACCTGCAAGGACGAATATGGTAGGAGAGAGAGAATCTACATTCATAGTGTAAATGCAATGAGACATTTACAGTATCTCAATATATTTGATAGACATTCATAGTATTCATAGTGTTAACAATACATGGGTAGACAATAATAATCTTGCTGTTCTTCTGTTTGCTACAGAACCTCCATCCATCACCATCGACCCAGAGATGAAAGATGTTTCTGTAAGGGCTGGCGACACAATCGTCATCTCTGCCTCAAAGATCATTGGTAAACCACCCCCCACAGCTGTGTGGTCCAAGGCTGGTCGTGAGTTTAAGAACTCTGACATTGTCAAAATCACCAGCACCCCCACCTCCTCCACCATGTCTATCAAGTATGCCAGCAGGAAGAACACAGGAGATTACACCATCACCGCCAGCAACCCATTCGGTATCAAGGAAGATCACATCAAGGTCAAAGTTCTTGACATCCCTGGACCTCCAGGCCCAATTGAGGCCAGCAACATTTCAGCTGAGAAGTGTACCCTTACTTGGCTTCCACCTGATGAAGATGGTGGCAGCTCCATTAAATGCTATGTCCTGGAGAAGCGAGAGACCAGCCGCCTACTGTGGACCAAGCTAGCCGAAGATGTCATGGATTGCAGATATGTGGCAAGCAAGCTGATCAAGGGCAATGAATACATCTTCAGAGTGTCTGCTGTCAACCAGTATGGCACTGGCGACTCCATGCAGTCTGGCCCGATCAAAATGATTGACAGTTACCGTAAGTATAAACTATTATGCTTGTTTAAATGCTACCTAAAGACATGGGATTTTAGTAAGATTCTATCATCTAAGAAAAAAATATTTTGTTCTTCCTCCAGGCGCACCCGGCCCACCATCAACGCCAGAGGTTGATAACATCAGCCGAAACTCTGTCACCATTTCGTGGAAGAGACCAATCATGGATGGAGGAAGTGACATCAGAGGATATTGTGTGGAAAGGAAGGAGAGGAAAGGAATGCGCTGGGTGAGGGCGTCTAAGAGGACAGTCCCTGACCTGCGTTTCAAGGTGCAGGGTCTGAGTGAAGGAGTTGAGTATGAGTTCAGAGTGACTGCAGAAAACAAGGCTGGTTTTGGGGCACCCAGTGAGCCTTCTCACCCAGTTATGACCAAGGATATCGTATGTAAGTAAAACCTACATCAACACCATCATCATGTGTCAAACTTTTAGTAATATTGATTTAAACTCAATTATACTAACTACATATTTACTTCACATCAGATCCACCTGGTCCTCCATCCAACCCCAGAATCACAGACACTACTAGAACTACGGCCACATTCAGCTGGGGCCGCCCTCATTATGATGGAGGTCTGAACGTGGATGGATACATTGTTGAGTACAAGAAGGAGGGACATGATGACTGGGAAAAAGCAACACAGACGCTTCTTAGAATCACAGAATATGTTATTGGCAACCTCCAAAAGGGAGGAAAGTACCACTTCAGAGTCAGAGCTGTGAACACTGAGGGAGTCGGAGAACCTGCAGAAGTTGAGAAGGTGATCAACCTAATTGATCAGGAAACCCTACCAGACTTTGAGCTTGATGCTGAGCTGAGGAGAACCCTGGTGGTCAGGTGTCGTGCCTCCATCCGCCTATTTGTTCCCATCAAGGGACGTCCCGTTCCTGATGTTACCTGGAGTAAAGATGACACCAACCTGAAGATGCGCGCTCACATTGACACAACAGAGTCCTTTACTCTGCTGGTCATTCCCGACTGCACCAGATATGATGCTGGAAAATATAACCTCTGCTTGGAAAATGTTGCTGGAAAGAAGACTGGCTTTATAAACGTTAAGGTTCTGGACACACCTGGACCCCCAATTAACCTTAAACCCAGAGAGATCACCAAGAGTAGCATCACCTTACAATGGGAATTCCCAATCATTGATGGTGGATCTAAGATTCACAACTACATCATTGAGAAAAGAGAAGCTACCAAGAAAGCTTACACAGTCCTAAGCACTAAATGGCAGAAATGTTCCTTCAAGGTCCCTGACTTGGAAGAGGGTTCTTACTACTACTTCCGTGTGTCTGCTGAAAACGACCTTGGAGTGGGTGAGCCTGCTGAAACCCCCGAGCCCATCCGGGTGTCCCAGGCTCCCTCTGCTCCTGAGGATCTATATGTCACTGATGTATATTCAGACAGTGCTTGCCTGGCCTGGACCAAACCTCTGCATGATGGTGGTACCTTGATCACAGGATATGTAATTGAAGCCCAGAAGAAGGACACAGACCAATGGGTCCATGTTGCTGCCATCAAGGCCCTGGACTACATCGTCACAGATCTGACTGAGGGCGCGGAATATATCTTCCGCATTATGGCGGTTAATGCATCAGGCAGGAGCGATCCTCGTGAAAGCAGGCCAGCCATAATTAAAGAACAGACAAGTGCACCATCATTTGACATGCGCAGCGTCTACCAGAAGACTGTGATTGCCAAGGCTGGGGACAGAGTCAAGGTGGAGATCCCAGTGCTTGGCAAACCCAGACCTGTTGTTTCCTGGAAGAAGGAAGACATACCCTTGAAGGAGACACAGAGGATCAACACAGAAACCACAGCTACCTCCACGATACTCAATATTAATGAAATCAAGAGGACAGATGGAGGTCAGTATTCCATCATAGGAAAGAACCTCCTGGGCACTGTAACTGAAACCATCACAGTCTTTGTCCATGACATTCCTGGGCCTCCCACTGGACCCATCAAGATAGAAGAAGTATCATGTGATTATGTTCTCCTGTCCTGGGAGGGACCAGAGAATGACGGAGGCGTTCCCATCAACAACTACATTGTTGAGATGAGGGAGACTATCGGCACCTCCTGGATGGAGCTGGCGGCTACAGTTATTCGGACCACATTCAAAGCAGCCCGCCTGACAACAGGAGTACAGTATCAGTTCCGTGTCAAGGCCCAAAACAGATATGGCATTGGACCCTCTATTGTTTCTGAGTCAGTTGTTGCTGCATATCCATTCAATGTGCCGAGCCAACCGGGTACACCGACTGTGATAGCTTTCAACAAGGACTCCATGACTCTCAGCTGGAATGAGCCCTCCTCAGATGGAGGTAGCCCAATCCTTGGCTACCATGTGGAGAGGAAAGAGAAGAATAGCATTCTGTGGCAGAAGATTAGCAAGGCATTGGTTGTTGGAAATATCTTCAAATCAACAGGCCTTGTTGATGGTATCGCATATGAATATCGTGTCATTGCTGAAAACATGGCTGGCTTGAGCAAAGCTAGCAAGCCCTCGGAGACAATCTATGCCCTGGATCCAATAGACCCTCCAGGCAGACCTGTGGCTCTGAACATCACCAGACATGAAGTGACTGTCTCATGGACAAAACCAGAGGGAGATGGTGGATTCTCCATCACTGGATACCAAGTAGAAAGAAGAGAGCTCCCAAATGGACGCTGGCTTAAAGCTAATTTCAACAACATCCTCGAGACTACTTACACGGTCAGTGGTCTGACTGAAGAGGCCACTTATGAGTTCCGTGTGTGTGCCAGAAACTCTGCAGGAGCCGTGAGCACCCCATCTCAACCATCAGAGGAGATCACATGCAGAGATGACATTGAGGAACCCAAGCTTGATGTTGATTCTTCCTACAGCAGCACAGTTGTGGTCATGGCAGGAGAGGTGTTCAAACTTGAGGCCAACGTGACCGGTAGACCTATCCCCTCATTAGTATGGTCCAAAGATGGTAAAGAGCTGGAGGACACTGCCAAACTGGAAATCAAGTCCTCTGACTTCCACACAACTCTGGTGAGCAAGGACTCCTTGAGAAGAGACGGTGGAGCTTTTACTCTCACAGCAAGCAACCCAGGTGGCTTTGCCAAGTTTACATTTAATGTCAAGGTGCTTGACAGACCAGGACCACCAGACTGTCTTACTGTTACTGACATCGCTGCTGAAAAGTGTGTTCTGAACTGGCTTCATCCCCCACATGATGGAGGGGCTAAGATCGAGTACTTTATCATTCAGAGGCGTGAGACTAGTCGGCTTGCCTGGACCAATGTGGCTACAGACCTTGAAGCCAATAGGTTCAAGGTTACAAAGCTTCTAAAGGGCAATGAGTATGTATTCAGGGTCATGGCCGTAAACAAGTATGGCATTGGTGAGCCTGTGGAATCACAAGCTGTTATTTGTGTCAACCCCTATGTTGCTGCTGACCAACCCCAGCAACCCGAGGTCACTACCATCACCAAGGACTCCATGGTGGTCTGCTGGGAGCGCCCCGAACATGACGGAGGTAGCAGCATCAACACCTACATTGTAGAGAGGAGAGATAAGACTGGCTTACGCTGGGTCAAATGCAACAAGAGGACTGTAACAGACCTCAGATTCAAGGTGTCCGGCCTTACTCCAGGACATGAATATGAATTCAGAATTCTTGCTGAAAACAATGCTGGTTTGAGCCAACCTAGCCCTTCCAGTCCCTTCTACAAAGCTATCGACACCATTTTCCAGCCAGGACCCCCTGGAAACCCCAGAGTGCTGGACACCACCAAGTCCTCCATCATTATTGCCTGGAACAAGCCCGTCTATGATGGTGGTTCAGAAATCACTGGATACATTGTGGAGACTTGCCTTCCTGAAGAAGATGAATGGACTATCCACACTCCAAAGAGAGGATGGACTGCCACCTCCTTTACCATCACCAGCCTGAAAGAAAACCAGGAATATAAAATCAACATATGTGCCACAAACTGTGAAGGTGTAGGAGAACCAGCCACTGTGCCTGGAACCCCTAAATCTGAGGACAGGCTGCTTCCCCCAGAGATTGAGCTTGGAGCAGAGCTCCGTAAAGTGGTCTGCATCAGGGCCTGCAGCACCCTCAGGTTGTTTGTTCCCATCAAGGGAAGACCAACGCCTGAAGTTAAATGGTCCAGAGAGCATGGCGAATCCCTGGATAAGGCCAACATTGAAATTACACCTTCCTTCACCACTCTCCAGATGGAAAACGTGGACAGGTTTGATGCTGGTAAATATATGGTTACTGTTGAGAACGCCTCAGGATGTAGGACCGCCTTTGTCAATGTCAGAGTATTTGATACTCCTGGAGCACCTCAGAATCTAGTGTTCAAAGAGGTCACCAGAGATTCAGTCTCCCTTGTGTGGGATGCTCCCCTTATTGATGGTGGCTCCAGAGTTCGTAACTACATTGTCGAGAAAAGAGAGTCAACCAGGAAGGCCTACTCAACAGTTTGTGCAAGCTGTCACAAATCCAGCTGGAAAATTGGAGATCTGGAGGAGGGAAAGCTTTACTTCTTCAGAGTCTTGGCTGAAAATGAGTATGGCATTGGTCTCCCAGTAGAGACTATGGAACCAGTTAAAGCATCAGAGAAGCCTCTGCCACCAGGAAAGGTGTCCCTACTGGATGTCACAGGTAGAAGCGTTACTCTGTCTTGGGAGAAACCTGACCATGATGGAGGCAGCAGGATAACAGGTTACATTGTTGAGATGCAAGGTAAAGGTAGTGACAAGTGGACCCAAGTTATGGTCTCCAAGTCCAATGAGACAATTGTTTCTGGATTGACTCAAGGAGAGGAGTACATGTTCCGTATCTCTGCAACCAACGAGAAGGGAATGAGTGACCCTCGTGCCCTCAGTATGCCAGTTGTGGCTAAAGACCTTGTAATTTCCCCCACCTTCAAGCTGATTTTCACCACCTTCAGTGTAATGGCAGGAGATGATCTGAAAATTGATGTCCCATATGTTGCTTGTCCAAAGGCTGCGGTTACTTGGCTCAAAGATGGCATTGCTCTTAAGGAAACAACTAGAGTCAACGCTGAAGCGTTTGAGAAGAACCTTCGCATGGTGATCAGGGAGGCCTGCAGAGATGATGTAGGAACATACACCATTAAATTGAGCAATACTGCAGGAGAGGCTACTACAGACATTAGTGTTGTTGTACTGGATAAGCCTGGTCCACCCACCGGTCCTATCAAACTGGATGAGGTCACTGCTGACAGTCTGGTCTTGTCATGGAACCCACCAGAATATGATGGAGGTTGCTCCATTAACAACTATGTTGTTGAAAAGAGAGACACATCCACCACTAACTGGCAGATTGTGTCTGCTACAGTTGCGCGAACCATCATTAAAGCAGCTCGTCTTAAGACTGGATCTGAGTACCAGTTTAGGATTGCTGCCGAGAATCGATATGGCAAGTCTTCAGTCCTGCTTTCAGAGACCATTGTTGCTCAATATCCATTTGAGGTGCCCAGTCAGCCACGGTCTGCGGAAGTCCATTCGGCCACGAAGGAAAATATGGTGATTGTATGGGAGAAACCAAGCAATGATGGTGGAAGCAAGATTCTAGGCTACCATGTGGAGCTTAAAGAGAGGAATAGCATCCTATGGGCAAAACAGAACAAACAGATTATCCCTGAGACCAGGTTCAAGGCTACTGGCCTTGAAGAGGGTATTGAATATGAGTTTAGAGTTTATGCTGAGAACATTGTTGGCCTTAGCAAGGCTAGCAAAGTGACTGAGATGCAAGTTGCCAGAGACCCATGTGACTGCCCAGGAAAGCCAGAAGCTGTTATTGTCACCAGGAACCAGGTGACTCTTAAATGGACTAAGCCTGAGTATGATGGTGGCAGCAAGGTCACCGGGTATGTGGTGGAGAAGAAGGAGGGAACAGATGGCCGTTGGATGAAGGCCAGCTTCGCCAATGTAATGGAGACTCAGTTTGTTGTCACTGGCCTGATTGAAGACCAGCTCTATGAGTTTCGAGTTATTGCCAGGAATGCAGCTGGTGTCCTTAGCAAGCCTTCTGATAGTACTGGAAGTATAACTGCGAAGGATGAGGTGGATCCCCCAAAGATTGACCTGGATTCCAAGTACTCCCAGGCTGTAGTCGTAAATGCTGGTGAGACATTTAAACTTCAGGCTGGATTAGCTGGTAAACCTGTTCCTTCTGTCCACTGGATGAAAGGCAATCAAGAGATTGTTGACGCAGCCCGCTTTGAGATTAAGAACACTGACTTCACAGCCTGTCTGATCGTCAAGGAGGCAATCCGTGTTGATGGTGGCCAGTATACATTGCTTGTGAAGAATGTTGGAGGGGAGAAATCTGTGAACATGAATGTTAAGGTTCTAGATAGACCAGGCCCTCCAGCAGGCCCTATCTCTATCTATGGAGTCAGCAGTGAGAAGTGCTCCATTGCCTGGAAGTCCCCCCTGCAGGATGGTGGCAGCGATATTTCCCATTACATCATTGAGAGGAGAGAGACAAGCAGATTGGTCTGGACTGTTGTTGACCCTAAAGTTCAGACCCTGAATCTCAAGATCACCAAGCTTCTTCCAGGTAATGAGTACATATTCAGAGTGATTCCAGTCAATAAATATGGAATCGGCGAGCCTCTGGAATCTGAACCAATGATTGCCAGAAACCCATTTGTTACCCCTCACCCACCAACAGAGGTGGAAGTGTCTACCATAACCAAAGACTCCATGGTGGTGACTTGGGAGAGGCCAACTAACGATGGTGGCAATGCCATTCAAGGATACATAGTTGAGAAGCGTGACAAGGAGGGTGTGAGATGGACAAGATGTAACAAACGCACTGTCTGTGAGCTTCGCTTCAGAGTCACAGGCCTTCTGGAAAACCGCAGCTATGAGTTCCGAGTTTCAGCTGAGAACGCTGCAGGCAATGGCACACCAAGCCCTGCAACAATCTACTACAAAGCTCTAGATCCCATATTTAAACCAGGTCCACCCAACAACCCCAAGGTGGTGGACTCTTCCAGAACCACCGTTTCCCTGACCTGGGGAAAACCCATCTATGATGGCGGCTGTGAGATTCAAGCCTACATTGTTGAGGCCTGTAATGGAGCTGATGAGTGGTTTATGTGCACTCCTCCCACTGGAATCACTGACACCAAATTCACAGTCACCAAGCTGCTGGAGAAACATGAGTACCAATTCAGAGTGTGCGCCATCAACAAAGTTGGTATCGGAGAGCATGCCGATGCCCCTGGAAAAATCCTCCTGGAGCAGAAACTGGAGGCTCCAGATCTCGACCTGGACGCTGACATGAGAAAGATGATCAACATCAGGTCAGCCAGCACCCTCAGGCTGTTTGTTCCTGTGAGGGGACGTCCTGCTCCTGAGGTGAAATGGGGCAAAGCGGAGGGAGAGATCAAGGAGACTGCCCAGATTGACAATACAGGCAGCTATGCTTCTCTTGTTATTGAGAATGTTGACAGATTTGACACCGGCAAGTACACACTCACAGCAGAGAATGCCAGTGGAGTAAAGTCTGTCTTCATTAGTGTTAGAGTCTTGGACTCACCAAGCCCTCCAAATAATTTCACAGTTAAAGAAATCACCAAAAATTCAGTGACATTGACCTGGGAGCCTCCACTCTTGGACGGTGGCTCAAAAATCAAACACTACATTCTGGAGAAGCGGGAGAGTACCAGAAAAGTCTATTCCCCCATCACCACCTGCAACAGGATGTCTTGGAAGGTTGAACCTCTTCCAGAGGGTGGAATTTTCTTCTTTAGAGTCCTGGCTGAGAATGAATATGGTATTGGTCTTCCTGCTAAAACTATAGAACCAGTGAAGATTTCAGAGAAGCCCCAACCCCCAGGCAAAGTCAGTGTAGTTGATGTTACCCGAAAGAGCGTGACACTGTCCTGGGAGAAACCTGAACATGATGGAGGCAGTAGGATCAGCTACTATGATGTGGAGTTGGCACCAAAGGATAGTGACGCATGGACTGTGTGTGCGAGTGTGAAAGCACTCGAGACCATAGTTAACAACCTGCAAAAGGGTGAAGAGTATCAATTCAGAGTTACTGCGGTTAACGAAAAGGGAAGAAGTGATGCCAGACAACTGGCTCAAACAGTCATAGCCAAAGACCTTGTGATTGAGCCTTCCCTGAGGCCCAAATTGAGTTCCTACAGTGTCCAGGTAGGCTATGATTTGAAGGTGGAGGTGCCAATGGCTGGCCATCCCAAGCCAACTATCACTTGGACAAAGGATGGAGCTGGCCTGAAACAGACCACAAGAGTAAATGTCACAGACTCTGCTGATTATACCACCCTAACCATCAAGGACGCCACTAGAGAGGATGGAGGCATGTACAGCATTAACATTGCCAATGCATTAGGATCAAAGGATGCCACTATTGAGGTGATAACACTTGACAAGCCGGGTCCACCCACAGGCCCAGTCAAGTTGGAGGACATTAGTGCTGAGAGCATCACTCTCAACTGGGAGCCACCCACGTACACCGGTGGCTGCCAGATCTCTAACTATGTTGTTGAGAAGAGGGATACAACCACCGTCAACTGGGTGGTGGTGTCCGCCACTGTTGCAAGAACAACACTCAAGGTGTCCAATCTGAGGACAGGTGCTGAGTACCAATTCCGAATCTATGCTGAGAACAGGTATGGAAAGAGTTATGCCATTGACTCAGAGCCAGTTCTTGCCCAATATCCTTTCCAGGAGCCTGGTCCACCAGGAACACCATTCGTGTCTTCATACACTAGGGATTATATGGTGGTGGAGTGGCATAAACCTCTATCTGATGGAGGCAGTGCTATCCTGGGCTACCACATGGAGAGGAAAGAAAAGAACAGTATCCTCTGGACTAAAATCAACAAATCTCTTATCCAGGACTGCAGGTACAAATCCACACCCTTGGAGGAGGGAATTGAGTATGAGTACCGGGTATATGCTGAGAACATTGTTGGAATTGGAAAATGCAGCAAAGTTTCAGAAGTGTGTGTGGCCCGTGATCCATGTGATCCTCCTGGCTCCCCAGAAGCTATTATTGTCACCAGACATTCAGTGAAGCTGAAATGGAGCTCTCCACAGTATGATGGTGGAAGCCTTGTCACTGGGTATGTTGTGGAGAAACGTGACCTGCCTGAGGGACGCTGGATGAAGGCTAGTTTCGCGAACATAATTGACCATGAATTCACAGTCCTTGGTCTGACTGAGGACTGTAAATATGACTTCAGAATCATTGCAAGGAATGCAGCTGGAGCTGTCAGCAAGCCCTCTGAGAGTACAGGCTCCATCACCGCCAAGGACGAGGTGGAGACACCTAAATGTGAAACTGATGCCATGTACAATCAGACTATTGTTGTCAATGCAGGAGAATGCTTTAGTTTGGAGGCCAGTGTGGAGGGAAAACCCATCCCCATTGCCCAGTGGTTCAAGGGAAATGTTGAGGTGGAGAACTCAGCGAGAGCTGAGATTAAGAACACAGACTTTAAAGCTCTGCTTCTTGTGAAGGATGCTATTCGAGTGGATGGTGGTCAGTACACACTGGTCCTGTCCAATGTAGCTGGAACTAAGACTGTGCCATTCAGTGTGAAAGTTCTTGACCGGCCCGGCCCATCAGAGGGACCTCTCACAGTTGGGAATGTCACAGAGGAGAAGTGCTCTCTGTCTTGGCTACCACCCAGGCATGATGGTGGAGCCAGCATCTCCCACTACATTATTCAAAAGAGAGAAACAAGTCGCCTGGCATGGACTGTTGTCTCCAGTGACTGTGGAGCCACAATGTTCAAAATCACCAAGCTGCTCAAGGGCAATGAGTACATCTTCAGAGTCATGGCTGTTAACAAATATGGTGTTGGCGAACCACTAGAGTCGACACCCATCATCATGAGGAATCCATTTGTTCCTCCTGGTGCACCTGAAGAGCTGGAGATAACCAATATCACAAGGGACTCCATGACCGTCTGTTGGAGTCGCCCTGAGGCCACTGGAGGCAGTGATATTGCTGGCTATATCGTGGAGAAGAGAGACAGAGCCGGAGTGAGGTGGACTAAATGTAACAAACGCAGAGTCACAGATTTGCGTTTCAGAGTGACTGGCTTAACAGAAGACCATGAGTATGAGTTCAGGTTGTCTGCTGAGAATGCTGCCGGAGTGGGTCAACCTAGCCCAGCTACCCATTACTTCAAAGCCTGTGATCCTACATTTGAACCAGGTTGCCCTACTAATGTCCACGTTCTTGACACCACCAAGAACACTGTAAGTTTAGCCTGGCATAGGCCCATATATGATGGTGGCTGTGACATACAAGGTTATGCTGTTGAAATAAGCAAGGCTGAAGAGGAGGAATGGACCATCTGCACCCCTCCTGCTGGAGTCATTGCTACCAAGTTCACTATTATCAAACTCATCGAGCATCAGGAATACAAGGTGCGAATCTGTGCTATTAACAAGCTTGGGCTGGGTGAACCCGTGGAGCTCCAAGGAGTCGTAAAACCCATGGATAAGATGGTTCCTCCAGAGATGCTTCTGGATTCAGAACTCAGAAAGGGGGTTGTTGTCCGTGCAGGGGGCTCCATGAGAATCAATGTCCCATTCAAGGGCCGTCCTACTCCAGAGATCAGCTGGGCTAAAGAAGAAGGAGACCTTCCAGTCAAGGTCCAGATTGAGAATGGTGCTGATTACACACAGCTCTCAGTAGATATCTGTGACAGGAATGATGCCGGAAAGTATATACTCAAGCTGGAGAACAGTGCAGGTACCAAGTCGGCCTTTGTCTCTGTCAAAGTACTAGACACTCCTGGATCTCCTCTGAATCTCATTGTTAAAGACATCAAGAGGGACTGTGTCACTCTAACGTGGGAACCACCTCTTATTGATGGTGGTGCCAGAATCAAGAACTACCTGGTGGACAAGCGTGAATCAACGAGAAAGGCCTATTCTAATGTTGACAACAAATGCTCAAAGACAAGCTACCGCATCACTGGCCTCACTGAAGGTGCTATTTACTACTTTAGAGTCATGGCTGAGAATGAGTTTGGTGTAGGCGTGCCCATTGAAACCCAAGACTCCGTTAAAACTTCTGAACCCCCACTTTCTGTGGGCAAGATTACTCTGACGGAAGTGGCAAAGACCAGCGCCTCTCTCTCCTGGGAGAAACCTGACTATGATGGAGGCAGCAGAATCATTGGATATTACATTGAGATGCAGCCCCAGGGCTCAGATGAGTGGGTAGTGGCCACGACAACCAAGACTTGTGATGGCACAGTCACAGGTCTCAGCACTGGGAAGGAATACCTATTCAGAGTTTCGGCCTTCAACGAGAAGGGCAAAAGTGATCCCCGAGCTCTTGCTGCCCCAGTTACAGCTAAAGATTTGACCATTCAGCCCAGCTTCAGGATGGCCTTCAACACATTCAGTGTTCAGACTGGAGAGGATCTAAAGATTGAAATACCAGTGCTTGGACGGCCTGTACCTAAAGTTGAATGGAAGAAGGATGGACAGGCCATGAAGGAGACAACAAGACTGAATGTGTTCAGTACAGCATCATCTACTACTCTGCATATCAAGGATGCATGCAAGGAGGACTCTGGCAAATACACCCTGACAGCTACCAGTGGTGCTGGAACAGCGACAGAGGAGATAACAGTTGTGATTCTGGATAAACCTGGCCCACCCACTGGACCTTTGAAGATTGAAGAGGTTAGCTCCAACTATGTCACTCTCTCCTGGGAGCGCCCACAGTACACTGGGGGCTGCCAGATCAACAACTACATTGTGGAGAAGAGAGACACCACCACTACAGCATGGCAGATTGTATCGGCTACTATCGCTAGAACCACAATCAAAGTCAGCAACCTCAGGACTGGCACCGAATACCAGTTCAGAGTGTCTGCTGAGAACAGATATGGAAAAAGTTCCTCCATCCTCTCAGCTGCTGTTGTTGCCCAGTATCCATTCAGTGAGCCAGCTGCTCCAGGCGCACCATTCATCTCTGCTGCAACCAAGGACAGCATGGTGGTTGAATGGAAGCCTTCCTCAAACAACGGAGGAAGCCCTGTCATTGGCTATCACCTGGAGAGGAAGGAGAAAAACAGTCTTCTATGGACCAGACTCAACAAGCTCCTCATCCCTGATGCGCGCTACAAGACCACAGACCTGGAAGAGGGTATTGAGTATGAATTCAGAGTCTATGCTGAGAATGTTGCTGGGCTCAGCCCTGCTAGCAAGGTCTCTGAGAGCACAGTAGCCAGAGATCCCTGCGACCCACCAGGCCCCCCAGAGGCGATTGTTGTTGCAAGGAATCATGTGACCCTCCAATGGACCAGGCCCCAGTATGACGGAGGCAGCGCCATCACTGGTTACATAGTGGAGAGAAAGAAGCAGCCAGACCCACGTTGGATGAAGGCTAGCTTTACTAACATCATAGAAACTCAGTTCACATATCCCAACATGACTGAGGACTGTGTCTATGAATTCAGAGTCATTGCCAGGAATGCAGCCGGCATCTTGAGTGCTCCCTCTCAGAGCACAGGGGAAATTACTGCGAAAGATGAGATTGAAGCTCCGAATGCAACCATGGATTCTAAATTCAAGGATATTACCATTGTGCATGCTGGGGAGACATTTGTTATTGATGCCGACTACACTGGCAAACCCCTGCCTGATATCATGTGGCTCAAGGATGGAAAGGAGATTGACCAGATGACACCCAGAATGGAGGTCACAAGCACTCTCACACGCACTATCCTGACAGTAAAGGACTGCATCCGAGTGGATGGTGGCCATTTTGTCCTCAAACTCAGCAATGTTGGAGGAGTCAAAATTATTCCGGTCAATGTGAAGGTTCTAGATAGGCCGGGTCCTCCTGATGGACCTCTGGAGGTTAAAGGAGTCACGGCTGAGAAGTGCTACCTCCACTGGAGCCACCCCACACACGATGGCGGAGCCAGCATTTCCCACTATATCATCGAGAAGAGGGAAACCAGCCGTTTATCCTGGACCACTGTGGAGCCCAAAATCCAGGCAGTTAGCTACAAGATCACTAAACTACTGCCTGGTAATGAGTACATCTTCAGAGTTACTGCTGTGAATAAGTTTGGTGTTGGTGAGCCTTTGGAATCAGAGCCTGTGATTGCACGTAATCCCTTCACTACTCCCAGCGCTCCATCCACACCTGAGGCCAGTGCCATTACCAGGGACTCCATTGTGCTGACCTGGGAAAGGCCTGAAGATAACGGAGGAGCAGAGATTGATGGATATATCTTAGAGAAACGTGACAAGGAGGGCATCAGATGGACCAAGTGCAACAAGAAAAGGTTAAATGACATCAGGTTCAGATGTTCAGGTCTCAATGAGGGACACTCCTATGAGTTTAGAGTCTCTGCTGAAAATGCTGCTGGTGTAGGCAAGCCTAGCACTCCCACTGATTATATCAAAGCCTGTGATGCCACCTACCCACCAGGTCCCCCCAACAATGCTAAGGTTACTGATCACTCCAGCACCACAGTTTCTTTGTCCTGGTCCAGGCCCATCTATGATGGTGGAGCACCAATCAAGGGATATGTTGTGGAGATGAAGGAGGCAGCAGATGATGAATGGATTGTGTGCACACCACCCACCGGAGTCCAACCCACTCACTACACAGTCAAGAGACTGAAGGAAAATGCAGAGTACAACTTCCGTATCTGTGCTTTGAACATCGAAGGAGTCGGAGAGCATGTGGACCTGCCTGGGTCTGTGGTGGCTGCTGAGAAACTTGAGGCTCCTGAGATAGAATTGGATGCTGACCTAAGGAAGATGGTGAATGTCCGTGCCAGCGCTACACTGCGTCTGTTTGTCCCCATCAAAGGAAAGCCTGAGCCTGAGGTGAAATGGTCTAAGGCTGATGGAACCCTTACTGAGCGTGCTCAGATTGAAGTCACCAGCTCCTACACAATGCTGCTTATCGACAATGTTGACCGATTTGATACTGGTAAATATGTGCTGACCCTGGAAAACCTCAGTGGCTCCAAATCAGCCTTCATTAATGTCAGAGTTCTGGACTCCCCAAGCACTCCTATGAACCTCGAGGTGAAGGATGTCAAGAGAGACTCTGCCTCCCTCTCCTGGGAACCACCTCTTATCGACGGTGGGGCCAAGATCTCCCACTACATTGTGGAGAAGAGAGAGCAGAAGAGAATGGCATTCACCAGCATATGCAACAACTGTGTGAGGAACTCGTACATTGTTTCTGACCTTCAAGTGGGAGGCCTGTACTATTTCCGTGTGCTGGCTGTCAACGAGCTGGGCGTTGGTCTGCCTGCCTCCACAGAAGCTGTGAAGATCTCTGAAATACCACTGCCTCCTGGAAAGATCACAGTGGTTGATGTGACACGTCACACTGTCAGTCTGTCTTGGGAGAAGCCTGACCATGATGGAGGCAGCAAGATCTCACACTACATTGTGGAGATGCAGCCTAAGGAAGATGATAAATGGACTGTGTGTAGCGAGATCAAAGCACTGGAAACCACTATTAATGGACTTACAACTGGAGAAGAATATTCATTTAGGGTTACTGCCGTGAATGACAAGGGCAAAAGCGATGCCAAGCCACTTGCAAACCCTGTTTTGGTGAAGGATATCACTATTGAGCCCATCATCAACCTGCTGTTCAACACCTACAGTGTGAAGTCTGGAAATGACCTGAAGATTGATGTGCCGTTCAGAGGCCGACCTGATCCTGAGGTGTCCTGGAAGAAGGACGGACAAGTATTAAAACAGACCACCAGGGTCAATGTTCTCACATCCAAAACTTCATCGAAGATTGTGATCAAGGACACAACTAAGGAAGATGTTGGAAAGTACGAGATTGTCCTGACAAACACAATTGGTACCAAATCAGCTGAGATTTCTGTTATAATCCTGGACAAACCGGGTCCACCTAGCAGCATAAAGGTTGATGAGGTGAGCGCAGACTTTGTCTGTCTGTCCTGGGATCCCCCAAGCTATGATGGTGGTTGCCAGATCAACAACTATGTGGTGGAAAAGAGAGACACCACTACAACTACATGGCAGATTGTCTCTGCCACAGTGGCCAGAACATCTATCAAAGTCACCCGTCTAAACCAGGGCACTGAGTACCAGTTCCGCATCGCAGCAGAGAATCGCTATGGAAAGAGCCATGCCATCGACTCCACTCCCATTGTTGCTCAGTATCCCTTCGAGCCCCCTGGCCCACCTACCAATATCAATATTGCCCATGCCACAAAGTCTGGCATGCTGGTAATGTGGGGCAGACCTGCCAGTGATGGTGGAAGCCCTGTGATTGGATATCATGTTGAATGTAAAGATCAGAGCAGCATCCTCTGGACGAAGGCCAACAGAGGCCTGCTTGCGGAGAACCAGTTTAAGATGACCGGAATTGAAGAAGGTCTTTTGTATCAGTTCAGAGTCTACGCTGAGAATATTGCCGGCATTGGTCCATGCACTAAAGCAAGTGAGCCTGTTGCTGCCAGGGACCCATGTGATCCCCCACGAAACCTCCAGGTTACCAATATTACTAGAACCTCAGTCTCCCTCTTCTGGGAAAGACCTGACTATGATGGTGGAGCCAAGGTTGTTGGCTACATTGTGGAGCGAAGAGAGCTTCCTGATGGACGCTGGCTGAAGTGCAACTTCGCCAATCTGCTTGACACCTACTTTGATGTCACAGGCCTCACAGAAGATTTGCAGTATGACTTCCATGTCATCGCTAAGAATTCTGCTGAGCTGTTAAGTGCTCCCTCTGAAGGAACAGGGCCTGTCACAGTCAAGGATGATGTAGATCCACCCACTATTATCATCGAGGAGAAATTGCGACAGTTGGTTGTTGTCAAGGCAGGAGAGATCATTAAGATTGATGCTGACATCACAGGCCGTCCCCTCCCTGTTGTCTCCTGGTCCAAGGATGGAAAGGAGATTGAGGCCAAAGCTAGGTGTGAAATAACCTCTACCAACTTCAAAACCACCCTCGTAGTGAGAGACATTATCAGGAGAGACTCTGGCCAGTATGTTCTTACCTTGCAGAACGTTGCAGGGACCAGAGCAGTGGCTATCAACTGTAAGGTCCTGGACAGGCCTGGGCCCTCCTCTGGACCACTGGCGGTGTCTGGCTTGACAGCAGAGAAATGCACTCTGGCCTGGGGGCCTCCTCAAGAGAACGGAGGCGCTGAGATCATGCACTATATCGTGGAGAAACGGGAAACTAGCCGCCTAGCGTGGACTCTTGTCTATGGCGACATGAAGGCCACCACGTGCAAAGTGATGAAGCTGCTCAAAGGAAATGAGTACATCTTCAGAGTCAGAGGTGTCAACAAGTACGGAGATGGCGAGGCCCTTGAGAGTGAGCCTACCAAGGCCATGGATCCTTTCACCATCCCGGCTGCTCCAACTAATGTTCAGGTCACCGCCATCACCAGTGAAGCAATGACTATCTGCTGGGAGAGGCCGGCCTCTGATGGTGGCAACAGCATATCTGGTTACGTCATTGAAAAACGGGAGAAGACTGGTCTTCGTTGGTGTCGTGTCAACAAGAAGCCTGTCTACGACCTGAGAGTCAAGGCCTCCCATCTGCGTGATGGCTGTGAATATGAGTACAGAGTTTTTGCAGAGAATGCTGCTGGTCTCAGTGCTTCCAGCACCCCCTGCCCACTCACCAAGGCTGAGGATACACAGTTCCTGCCTTCACCCCCAGCTAAGCCCAAAATCATTGACTCTTCCAAGACCACTGTTACTCTGTCCTGGAACAAGCCACTATTTGATGGTGGAGCACCTGTGACTGGCTACAGGGTAGAATACAGGAATACATTTGATGATGAATGGATTATCGGTGTCCAGAGCACTAAAAACACTGAGTTCACAGTAGTGGGGCTCACTGCTGGGACTGAATATGTGTTTGTTGTCAAATCTATCAACAAGATTGGCGTCAGTGAGCCTAGCCCTGAGTCAGACACACAGGTAGCCAAAGAGAGAGAGGAAGAGCCAATCTTTGACATCAGCAATGAGATGAGGAAGACTCTGATTGTAAAGGACGGGAGCTCCTTCACAATGAAAGTGCCCTTCAGAGGCAAGCCTGTTCCCAATGTGACATGGACCAAGGCAGATGTGGACCTGAGGGTCCGCGCAGTTATTGACACTACAGACACCTTTACCTCCATCACCCTGGAGAAGGCAACCCGCGAAGATTCTGGCAAGTACACCATCACCCTGTCTAACGTAGTGGGAACATCCACTATGACACTTAATGTCAGAGTCCTTGACTCCCCTGGACCTGCGACTAACGTGGAGGTCAAGGATGTGACCAGGACCTCTGCGACGGTGACCTGGGATACTCCGGAGAACGAGGGAGGTGGACCAGTGAAGAACTACCTGGTGGATTTCCGAGAGGCTAGTAAGAAGGGCTGGACCAGGCTGACCGACACCTGCCACAGACTCTCCTACAAGGTCTCAGACCTCCAGGAGGGAGAGGTGTATTACTTCAGAGTGACAGGGGAGAATGAGTATGGTGTTGGTGTTTCTGCAGCAACCAAGGAGGGAGTCAAGATTACAGGTACCACATAAATACATTTACAAAGCAATGTAGTCATAACATATTGTGCCTAGATGGCTATAATGTTGAAGCTGTAGCCTGACATTGTTCTTTGTCAAAGCAATGTGTTTAATTGAAGCAAATGATTTTGATCACCAGAAAAACCAAGCCCACCACCAAAGCTGGGTGTGACTGATGTGTCCAAGGAAAGCGTGTCTCTGGTCTGGGCTAAACCAGAGCAAGACGGAGGCAGCAGAGTTACGAGCTACCTAGTGGAAGCTCTGGAGAAGGGCCAGGAGAAATGGGTCAAATGTGGTGTGACTAAGTTCATCCATTTCACTGTCTCTGGTCTGAGAGAGAATGCTGAATACTTTTTCAGAGTCAGAGCTGAGAACCATGCTGGCTTCAGCGATGCCAAAGACATGATCATACCTGTGGTGGTCAAAGACCAACTTGGTAGGTTTCAACTTCAGTTTTTTTTACAGTCTAGTCAGATCAACACTTACAACTCATTGTGATAATATGTAGTATTAACACTTGAAGTGTAACACTTTTTGCAGATTACTAATTTTTCTGATTTATTTTCTCACTAGAATCTCCTGAGCTCAATATGAAGGACTTCCCACACAACACGGTGTACGTCCACGCTGGGTCCACCTTAAAGTGTGAGATACCACTTACCGGCAGACCTCTTCCGAAGGTCAGCCTGTCCAAGAACAACGTTCTCCTCAAATCCACCATGAGGTTCAACTCTGAGGTCACCCCTGACAGCATCAAGATCACCCTGAGGGAGAGTATAGCTGGAGACTCTGGTCGCTATGACATCACTGCCTCCAACTCCAGTGGAACTACAAAGACCTTTGTGAACATTGTAGTTCTGGACCGTCCCAGCGCTCCACTTGGACCTGTGGAGGTCTCTGATGTCACAGAGGACAGTTTGGGCCTGCAGTGGTCTCCCCCAGCCTATGATGGTGGCAGCCCTATTACCAACTATATCATCCTGAAGAGAGAAACAACCACCGCTAACTGGATAGAGGTCTCCTCTGCAGTGGCCCGCTGCACAATGAAGATCATGAAACTAACCACCGGTCTGGAGTATCAGTTCAGAATCAGAGCTGAGAACAGATATGGAATCAGTGAGCACCTGGACTCACCGCCCGTCTCTGTCAGCCTTCCCTACAGTAAGCTTTAGTTTCCTTCTCTGGTAGCTATTCTGTACATCACAATGTCTTTCTCTTCCTATTTGATTCATGTATTTTATTATTTCCTCCCCTTTTCTACAGCCTTCCCGGAGGCTCCATCCACTCCAGAGATCACTGGAGTCACGAGAGAGTCCATCAGTGTGGCCTGGAAGGAGCCCAAGTCTGATGGTGGCAGCCATGTGTTTGGTTACCACCTCCAGATGAAGGACAGGAACAGCATTCTGTGGCAGAAGGTCAACAAGACAGTAATTCGTGCAACACATTGCAAGGTTACCAACATCAATCCAGGGCTCATTTATGAGTTCAAGGTTGCTGCAGAGAACGCTGCTGGAGTTGGCCCCATCAGCAAGGTTTCTGATGCTGTGCTGGCCATCGACGCATGTGGTGAGTGGTAATTGACTCAAGATATTCTGGTGCTTAGTCTACCCCAACATACAAGATAAGGGTATACTCTGTTGTGTTCTAACACGGTCCCCTGTCTGTTTCCCCAGAGCCTCCCATCAACATACGCATCAGTGACATCACCAAACACTCCATCAGCCTGGCCTGGGAGAAGCCCAACTATGATGGTGGTTCCAAGATTACCGGCTACATAATAGAGAAGAGAGAGGACTCCAACAAACGTTGGACCAAGGCCAACCTGACGAACATCACAGAAACACGCTACACTGTAACTGGTTTAACCCAGGACCAGACCTATGAGTTCAGAGCGATGGCCAAGAACGCAGTGGGTTCCATCAGTAATCCATCCTCCATCGTTGGACCTGTCACCTGTGTTGACACCTATGGTTGGTTGAACATATATCAAATGTATATGTACATATATATAATTAGTATGTTGTAATTATTATTATATTATATTATCAGCAAAAAAAAATACTCAGGTATATATCAAATTTATATATATGTATGACTATTACATAGTATCATATATTATGTTAGAATAACTTATCATATTTACTCAAGGAGCACACAGTGTAGCAGTAACAGTAACATTCTTCGAATTTATCTTCCAGGTGCTCCAGAGATTGAACTTTCCCAAGAGTACCTGAATGAGGTGAAATACAAGGCTGAGTCTGCTGTGGAGCTGAAATTCAACATTACTGCTAAGCCCACTCCCACTATAGAGTGGTCCAAGGATGGAAAAGAGCTGAAGCCTACTGCCCAGCTCTCCTTTAAGCACACTGCTGAGTCCACCAGTCTGTTCCTGAAGGACACCACTCGTCTTAACTCTGGTACCTACGAAGTCAAGGTCAAGAACTCACTTGGGTCAGCCTTTGCCACTGTTCGGCTGCTTATTCAAGGTATTGGACTAGGTTAAATAATTTTAAATAGTTGTATCAGTAATTAATATGTCCTGTATCCATCCATATGGAGTCAATGTAAGAATAGAGATGAGCAGGTTAACAGCTTTGTGTTTGTATTCCTCCAGACAAGCCTGGTCCTCCAGCTGGAGAGATCCAGTTCAAGAAGGTGAAGGCCGACAACATCACCATCATGTGGTCCCCACCCGCTGACGAGGGAGGTGCCATGGTGACCCACTACATTGTGGAGAAGCGGGAGACCAGCAGGATCATGTGGTCGATCATCTCAGAGAAGTTGGTGGACTGCATCGTCAACGTGCCAAGACTCATCCAGGACAACGAGTACATCTTCAGGGTCAGAGGAGTCAACAAGTATGGAGTTGGAGATGCACTTGAGTCTGAACCCGTCATTGCCAGGAACGCTTTTGGTATGTTATGAAAGATACGCACCATCATACACATGCTATGGCCCATCTTTTTTGTGGTTTATATTTTACTGCTTTAACCAAACATCATGTTCTTTAGTTGCTCCCAGCGAGCCATCCAAACCTAAGGTGACAATGATTACCAAATCCACCATGACCGTTATTTGGGAGAGGCCAGCAATTGATGGAGGCAGCGACATTGATGGCTACTATCTGGAGAAGAGAGAGAAGAAGAGCCTGCAGTGGTTCAAGGTCAGTGTTGAACATTTCACACCATGCCCTGTTGAGACTCAGCAGACTCCCACTAACGTGTGTTTGTTCCCAGGTTGTGAAGGGCACTATCAGAGACACCAGACAGAAGGTGGGCAGCCTGGTGGAGAACAATGAGTACCAGTACAGAGTGTGTGCTGTCAACAAGGCTGGTGCAGGAAACTACTCTGAGGCCTCTGACCTCTACAAGGCCTATGACCCTATCGGTATGTCCAACACAGCTCTGCCAGCACGACAACCCTGGCCCTAAACATTTTGATTTTAGGTTATTTATGTATTCCAAACCAATACTAACGTCATTGTTGTGTCATTCAGACCGACCTGGGGAGCCGTCCAAACTGAGGGTGGTGGATTCCACGAAGACCTCCATCACCCTGGGCTGGGAAAAGCCTGTGTATGATGGAGGCAGTGAGATTACACACTATATTGTTGATCAGATGAACACTGAAGAAAGGGAATGGGTGACCATCAGCTCCAAGGGAGAGGTCCGGACCTGTGAATACGTGGTGTCTCACCTCAAACCTGGAACATACTACTTCTTCCGTGTCTGTGCCGTTAACTGCAAGGGCAAAGGAGAAGACATCAAGATGTACTCACCTATACAGGCCAAAGATATCCTGGGTTGGTATTAATGCACATCTATAAAGCTTGATAGTAGGACAGCCAGGCATATCAAGGAAAAGATCATATTTATACATATATTTATACGTTTCATATATTATTTAAAAAAATGTAGGGTCGCCTCGACTCAAGAGTTTGCATTGTCGATTCTGATTTGTCAAGGCACACCCATCGTGATTGTGCATGGTTTAAATGCTTCAAAAATAATCACAGTTGTCTCAAATGGTGAGACACAGTACCTCTGCTTAATGAGGCACCTCTACAAACAAACCTTTCATAATATGCCAACAATGAGCGTGTCTATATGCTCTGCATGCAATCTGCATGCGATTCGACAGAAAATACAGGCCACTATTAGCCTAATGTATAATATAGGCTAATATAACACATTCTGTAATAATCTGTGAAGTCAAACAGGGGCGGGTCTGTGGAGACTGAGAGCTCCATTCTGTCTGATTACGCACAGTATTCACATCCTATCAACACAAAACTTGCAGCGATAAAGAGACTGTCAAAGCATTTGACTGATACATGTGAATGATGCATTTCAGGGTATAGAACAAGTGCGGCACCATCATTTAGCAGAACTGCGAAAATTGCGAGATTACCGAGTACAGAGTACGGACAGAGAATCATTTTCAATAGCATGAGTGGTATGATGTGACAGCTGTTGTTGACACAGTTTGCGTTTACTTTTTTTTATCTTCTTTAATAGTTTTGAAATGTAGCAAAACTTTAGAAGTTTCTTTTCCTGACTTCCTTCCAGTCCCTCATCCCAACCGAAAAAAATTAACTTGAAATGCAATGAATTTCCTGCTGTTATGCACGTCCAATTTGACACAAACTCGACATAAAGTCTTTCTGTCGATGATTTGAAGCGTTGAAGATTCGAGGTCAACCCAAAAATAATTCTAGAAATTTTGTAAACTGCTTTTTCAATATTTGTATAATTGTTTTATTGACGTTGGGATGTCTGTGTGCCGTACAGAGGAGGCTGACCTGGATCTGGATGTTCCCATGACAACCCATTACACCGCAAAGGCGGGCCGTGACGTGGAGATGTTCATTCCCCTGAAGGGACGCCCATCCCCTAATGTCACCTGGCGTCGTGATGACCGCAACATGGCTGGTGATAACCGCTACACCATTAACAGCTCTGAACGTGCAACCACCCTTGTCATCCCCAAGGTGACGCGTGATGACTGTGGCAAGTACCTGCTGGAGATTGAAAATGGTGTTGGAGAACCCAAGGTCATCTCCATCTCCCTAAAGGTCCTGGACAGCCCATCCACTTGCCAGAAACTGATCATCAAGAACGTTACAAGAGGAAGACTGAGCCTTAGCTGGGAGGCTCCTCTGATTGATGGAGGCTCTCCTGTTACCAACTATATTGTCGAGAAAAAGGCTTCCACAATGAAGGCCTACCAGGTGGTGTCTGCTGAGTGTGCCAACACCTCATACAAGGTGACGGGTCTGGAGGAGGATCTGGCCTATTTCTTCAGAGTATCAGCTGAAAATGAACATGGCATTGGGGATACATGTGAGACATCTGAGCCTGTTAGAGCTACAGAGACTCCAGGCGCTGTCAAAGACCTGGTCATGTTGGATTCCACCAAAGCTTCAGTCACTCTGCAGTGGACAAGGCCCGACCACGATGGAGGCAGCCACATCTCAGACTACATTATTGAGAAAAGAACCAAGGAAGACCCCAACTGGACTCTTGGTGCAACCTGCAAGCGCTGCAGCTGTGAGGTGACAGGACTGAAGGAGAATGCCATCATGGACTTCAGGGTATTTGCCAAGAATGAGAAGGGCAATAGTGACTTCTCCCAGATTAGCTCCATCACGGTCATGGACTTCCTAATCCCACCAGAAGCAAACCTTATCGACTATCCAAGTGGAGAGCTGGCTGTTCGTATTGGACAGAACATCCATATTGAGCTGCCCTTCAAGGGTAAACCAAGACCAATTATCAGCTGGATGAAGGACAACGTGTCTTTGAAGGAGAGTGAGAATGTTCGCTTTAGGACCACAGACAACAAGACCTCTATTACAGTCAGAGGAGCCAAGAAGGGGCATGCTGGTCAGTATACACTGGTTCTGGACAACAGAGCGGTGAAGAACTACTTTGACATTAATGTCATCACTCTGGGAGCCCCCTCTGTGCCTGTTGGTCCTATCCGTTTCGATGAGATCAAAGCCCAGAGCATCATCATCTCCTGGGAAGAACCAAAGGAGAACGGGGGTGGTGAGATCACCTGCTACAGTGTTGAAAAGCGTGAGACCTCCCATGCCAACTGGAAGATGGTATGCTCAAGTGTGGTCAGGACAAGCTTCAAGATCCCCAACCTGGTGAAAGGAACAGAGTATCAGTTCAGAGTCCGTGCTGAGAATAAGTATGGCGTCAGTGAGGCACTGAACTCCACAAATATCATGGCCCAACACCAGTACAAACCCCCAGGTACTCCAGGCAAGCCTGTGGCCTACAATGTCACTAGTGATGGTATGACCATCCAATGGGAGGCCCCTGGTTTCGACGGAGGGTCTCCCATCATGGGCTACCATGTAGAGAAGAAAGACAGGAACAGTCTTTTGTGGCAGAAGGTCAACTCCAACATCATCTCCAATAGAGAATACAGAATAATTGGCCTGATTGAAGGTCTGGAGTACTCTTTCAGAGTTTATGCCGAAAATAATGCCGGCCTCAGCCCTGTTAGTGAACAGAGCAAGCACCGCCTAGCAATCTCTCCTGTTGGTGAGTCAACTCATTGCAATTAAAACACCAAACAAATTTCAATGCATGACATGATATAAATCATCTGATTGATCAGTTAAATTGAATAAAACTCCTTATTCACATCTCCTAGATCCTCCTGGAACTCCTAATTGCATTGATGTGACCAGAGACTCGGTGACTCTGCAGTGGGACATTCCCAAGAGGGATGGAGGCAGTAAGATTGTGGCCTACAGTGTGGAGAGACGCCAAGGCAGGGCCAAGTGGCTGCGCTGCAACTTCACCGACATCAGCGAGACACAGTTCACTGTCACCAGTCTGTCTGCTGGAGATCGCTTTGAGTTCAGAGTGATTGCCCGCAATGCTGTGGGCACCGTGAGCCCTCCTTCCAACTCCTCTGGATACATCATGACCAAGGACGAGAGCAGTATGTAATATTGTTATGTATATTCTGATTAGACACACACACACATGCATATCCATGTACAGTATATATGTATATACAGTGAAACCTCTGTATTCAAATTTAACTTGTTCCAAAAGACGAAAACTGAAACAATTTTTCCCATAAGAATGAATATAAAATGGATTAATCTGTGAGTCCCAGATAATTGCGAATTTAGACCTTCACACACAGTATTTCATGTATAAAATCTTACATGATCATGGATAAACAGTAATAAAATAAGAATAACATCTTTATCACTTCTTTATTCTATAAAGCAAAGCAATATCAGACAGTGCATCCCGTTTTCATGCTTCCAGATGATTTCCTTCTTCAACTCGATAGTTGTCCGCACTATGTTCCGCTTTTCCTGAGCGCCAGCACTCCTTCCCTTCCTTGATGGAGGGCTTAGTTAAACAGTAAATGTATGTTCAAATGGAAAAAAGAGGCACAGAATAGCAAAGAGTTCAGAAGCGTTCGAGTACAGTATATATATATATATATATATGTTGATGGTAAACATGCTGCTGACGTGTTATCTCCATATCCAGTCTCTCCAGAGATTGAGTGGTCTGCTGACCAGGCTTCGACTCTGAGAGCCGGAGAGAACATCAAACTGAGCTGCAGCATCACCGGACGGCCCGTTCCCCAGGTGATCTGGTACAAAGACAGCAAGGAGATCGACAAGAGAACCATGATTGACATCGAGATCACCACCAACATTGGCTCCAGTAGTCTCTTTGTTCGTGACGCAGACAGGAACCACCGTGGCATTTACACTGTGGAGGCCAAGAACAGCTCAGGCACCAAGAGAGCTGATGTGAATGTCAGGGTTCAAGGTTGGTGAACCCTATTGTTATTGTTGGTAAACCTGTTACTGTTGGTATACTTGGTTGGTTGTGCTGGTAAACTCAGGTTGGTCCTAGTGATTATTATTGTTTCATTGATTTTGCAGATTTTCTGAGGTTGCGGCCAAGGCTGACACAGGATAGAGAACTATTGTTAAAACGTTTATTTTAATAGCATAAATCTCAATGAATTTTGAATTTCATATTTGAATTTCATATTTGTATTAGATGAGTAAAGGTTGCTGTAACAGGTTTGGCCTGCTAAATTAATTGCATTACAGTATTACACCAAGCTTTTTGATTGTACCTCCAGACACCCCAGGGCCCGTAGAAGGACCTATTCGCTTCACTGGCATTACGGCTGAGAAGTGCACGGTATGGTGGAACCCGCCAGAGAATGACGGCTGTGCTGCCATCACTCACTATGTGGTAGAGAAGAGGGAGACGTCCAGGATCTCCTGGGCTACTGTCACCTCTAAGTGTGAGGCCTGCTCCTTCAATGCCTCCAACCTCATCAAGGGCAATGAGTACCAGTTCAGAATCTCTGCTGTCAACAAGTATGGTGTTGGCAAACCACTGGACTCAAATCCAATCATTGCTCAAATGCAATACAGTAAGTGCACTCTTTGTAAGTTTAAACACTTTCATAATAATAATGATCTGAAGTGGTGTGTAACTCCCAACACTCCACACTCCAGCCGTGCCTGAAGCTCCAGGTACCCCAGATTCCACCCATGTGACTGGAGACAGCATCACCTTGTGCTGGACCAGGCCCAGGAGTGATGGAGGAAATGAGATCAAACACTACATCTTGGAAAGAAGGGAGAAAAAGAGTCTGCGCTGGGTCAAGGTTTCCTCCAAGAGGCCCATCACAGAGCTCCGATACAGAGTCACAAACCTTACGCAGGGCAACGAGTACGAGTTCCGTGTTATGGCTGAGAATGGAGCTGGGGTCGGCCCCAGCAGCAGCACCTCCAGACTCTTCAAGTGCAGAGAGCCGACCAGTGCTCCTAGTGCTCCAACTCTGGTCAAGGTGGGCTCATTGTCAATGCATTAGAATAGAGAATAGTCAACAAATAATCTATTGCATTGAGCATATAATAAGATAAACCTTGATAATGTTTTTAACCCAGCTCAGATCAATACAAAATAAATAACGACATGTTAGAGAATTGTGACTAATAAAACTTGGAATCTCTTCTTTGGTAGGTGGTGGACTCCACAAAATCCTCTGTGTCCCTAGAATGGACCAAGCCTGTATTTGACGGTGGCATGGAGATCATTGGCTACAATATTGACCTGTGTAAGGCCAGTCTGGAGGAGTGGCACAGAGTCAACAACCAGATCTGTATCAACACCAGGTACACCACCAAGGGCTTAGTCGCTGGAGAACTCTACAAGTTCAGAGTCAGCGCTGTCAACGGATCAGGAGAGGGAGAGTCTGCGATCTCTAATGCCGTTCAGGCCCTGGACCGACTCACTTCTCCTGAGATCGACATTGATGCAAGCTTCAAGCAGACACACATTGTGAAGAATGGTCACTCTGTCACCCTCCACATTGCTTTCCGGGGCAAACCAACTCCTCTGGCTACCTGGACAAAGGCGGGTGGGGAACTTCCCATTATGGCAGATGTCAACACTACAGAGTCCTTCTCCACACTGACCATCGAAGGCTGCACCCGCTACGAAGCTGGAAAGTACACCCTGTCGCTGGAGAACAACAGTGGCTGCAAGTCAATCACCTTCACTGTCAAAGTGCTAGACACCCCAGGGCCTCCAGGAGCTATCACTTTCAAAGATGTCACCCGTGGAGCACTGACTATGATGTGGGATGCCCCCACCAATGACGGAGGAGCTCGCATCCATCACTACAAGGTGGAGAAGCGTGAAGCCAGCCGTCTTGCTTGGCAGGAGGTTAGCTCCAAAAGCTCTCGCCAGATGATCAGAGTTACCGGATTGGACATTGGTATACCATATCTCTTCCGAGTAATTGGCGTAAACCAATATGGACAAGGAGAGCCTCACGAGATGACAGAGCCCGTGGTGGCTACAGAGGAGCCAGCTTCACCCAAGAGGCTGGATGTCATTGACACCACTAGCTCCACAGCCTCTCTAGTGTGGCTGAAGCCTGAACATGACGGAGGCAGCCGCATCAGAGGCTACATCGTGGAGTTCAGAGTGAAAGGCACAGACCGCTGGGTTCTGGCTGGCGAGACCAAATCACTTAAGATGCTGGTGGAGGGTCTGATGGAGAACACAGAATATGATTTCAGAGTCAAAGCCAAGAATGACACTGGAGTCAGCGAACCCCAGGGTACCTTTGGCTCTGTGGTGATTAAGGAACCTCGCATTGAGCCCACGGCTGACCTCAGCAGCATCACCAACCAACTCATCACCTGCAAGACCTCCAACACCTTTACCATCGACATCCCCATCAGTGGCAGGCCTGCTCCCAAGGTGACCTGGAAGCTGGAGGAAATGAAGCTGAAGGAAACTGACAGAGTGTTCATCAGAACCACCAATGAAAGAACCACGCTGGTGGTTAAAGACAGCAAGAGGGGAGACAGTGGCAAGTACTACCTGATCCTGGAAAATGCTGCTGGAGTCAAGACCTTCACTGTAACCACATTAGTGGTGGGCAGACCAAGTGCCCCCACTGGCCCAGTTGAGATATCTGGTGTGTCTTCAGAGTCCTGCAACCTGTCTTGGTCTGAGCCTGCTGATGATGGTGGCACAGACATCACCAACTACATTGTAGAGAAAAGGGAGTCAGGCTCTGCCTCCTGGCAGGTGGTCAACTCCAGTGTAAAGAGAACCACCATTAAGGTGACTCACCTGACCAAGTACATGGAGTACACATTCAGAGTATGTGCTGAAAACAAGTTTGGAGTCAGCAAGTCAATTGAGTCTGCTGCAGTGGTCATTGAACATCCATTCGGTGAGTTGTGTTTTCCCTCGGAAAACAAACAAATAGTTGCCTATAATTGAAACAGTGGATTTCGGGCAATCCTTATTGAAAGTAATATGTTTTCTTTGTCGTTGGTTTTCATTAGTTGCTCCCAGTCCTCCCACTCGTCCAGATGTGGTATTAGTATCTGCCAGTGCCATCAGCATTAAATGGGACCTGCCTTATGCTGATGGAGGCAGTGCTGTGACTGGCTACTGGATTGAAAAGAAAGAGAGAAACACAATTCTGTGGGTGAGAGAGAACAAGCTGCCATGCTTAGAGTGCCATTACAAGGTGTCCAACCTGATCGAGGGCCTAGAGTACCAGTTCAGGGTGTATGCCATGAACATTGCAGGACTCAGCAAGGCCAGTGAGGCATCCAGACCAGTGATGGCCCTCAACCCAGTTGGTAAGGAACATGACACTTTCTTCTCCGTATGGGTCAAAGAGAATGATCCAGTTACTTTTCAGTTCAATAACTTCAGACTAGCCTTCTTTTTAAGATGCTGAGATTTACAGTATTAATCTTCCTACTCTTCATCTGTGATCAGATCCACCTGGTAAACCCGAAGTGACAGACATTACCCGCTCCTCCGTCACCCTGGCTTGGACTGTGCCTTTCAACGATGGAGGTAGTAAGATTGTTGGCTATGTGGTGGAGAGGAAGGTCTACAGCACAGATGAGTGGGATGACCACCGCTGGCTGAAATGTAACTACACCACCATCACCGAGACCTACTTCACTGTTGGTAACCTGGGAGAAGGCGAGACCTTTGAGTACCGAGTCATTGCCAAGAATGCTGCTGGAGTTCATAGTGCTCCCTCTGAGACCACTGGACCCATCACATGCAAGGATGAATACTGTAAGTAACAGCTCCATCAGCTCAGTCAACCTTCTTTTATTTGGTTCTGATCTGAAGCATTGAGGTGGTTCATATCAATAGAGGTGCAATATTATTTATATCTATGTTCAAAAGTCCTTAGTCCTAAGTCTAGAGTCTAGACTTAGGACTAAGTCTAGACTCTAGACTAATGTGCATGGATCTTTTTATATCACTGCATAGCCACACCCTGGCTTTTTTATGGGAAGTGATATTGATGAATGTTAATGTCTGCAGCCCCTCCCAAAGCTGAGCTTGACAGCAAGCTGATGGGCGAGACTGTCACTATCCGTGCTGGATCAGACCTTGTCCTGGATGGTGCCGTGGGAGGAAAGCCAGAACCCAAGGTGTTTTGGTCCAAGGGAGAGAAGGTTCTGGAGCTGGGAGAGAAATACTCACTGACCTACACCTCCACTAGAGCCATGGCTGTCATCAAGAACTGTGACCGCTACGACACTGGCAGATACATCCTGACCGTCAAGAATGCCAGTGGTATCAGGACCGCCGCAGTTAATGTTAAAGTCCTAGGTAAGGAGAAGATATTCAAATAGACTGCCTCTTTATACAAACATGACTCATGGATGTTCCTCCCCAGCCCTTAGTTAATGAGAGTCCTCTAAATAATGTATGTATTGTATATCTGCAGACACCCCTGGAGCTCCAGCGGATAAGATAGTGATCAGCCGTGTCACTGAGGAGAAGTGCTCTGTGTCCTGGAAGATTCCTCTGGAGGACGGAGGAGACACAGTAACACATTACATTGTGGAGCGCAGAGAGACCAGCCGCCTCAACTGGGTCATCATGGAGACAGAGTGCAAGACACTGTCCTGCATCAGCAGCAAACTCATCAAGAACAATGAGTACATCTTTAGAGTCAGAGGAGTCAACAAGTACGGAACTGGAGTCCCTCGGGAGTCTGAACCTGTCATTGCGAGGAACGCATACAGTAAGTCATGCCCCAGAGCACTAGGCCCATCTCCATCTGGTTTTGTTTGGGTGCCTTTCTGACCTGCTGTGTGTCTCTTCCAGCCATCCCAACACCCCCAGGTACCCCTGAGACCACGGCAGTGGGCAAAGAGCACGTCATCATTGAATGGATGAAGCCTGAGAGCGATGGAGGCAGCGAGATCAAGAACTACATGGTGGACAAACGAGAGAAGAGCAGTACCAGGTCAGATACTCACTTTTCTCATCTCTCTCTCTCTCTCTCTCTCTCTCTCTCTCTCTCTCTCTCTCTCTCTATCACTCTTCAACTCTGTTTAACACTGGCTCTCTGTTTATTTCTCCCCCTCTGTTCAAATGCCTCTCTGTTTAACACTGTCTCTTTCTGTTTGCCCAGATGGACACGAGTCAATAAGACCTACACGATCTATGACACTCGTCTGAAAATCACAGGCCTGTTGGAGGGTAGTGACTATCAGTTTAGAGTGACGGCAGTCAATGCAGCCGGCAGCAGTCAGCCCAGTGACACCTCTCCTTACATCCTCTGCAAGGACCCCACTTGTAAGGAACCCAGATAACTCGACACATTGTTTTTTTAGGTTATATTTACATCTGCATGTATATAAATGATTCCTATGAAAATTAGGTTACTTTTAGGTATTCCTCCTTGCTCTTCTACGAATGACAATGATTGGTGTGTTCCCCCAGATACCCCGGCACCCCCCTCAGTTCCTCGCATTACTGACACCACCAAGCACAGTGTGAGTCTGACCTGGACGCGACCTATGTATGACGGTGGCTCAGATGTCACTGGCTATGTAGTGGAGATCCTGGAGGAGGACTCTGAGCAGTGGTACCGTGCCACTGCCAAACCCATCAAGACCAATGAGTATGTCGCTGCTGGCTTGGTGGCCAATAAGAAGTACTGCTTCAGGGTAGCGGGCATCAACAGCAATGGCACCGGAGAGTTCAGCGAGCCCTGCGTGCCCATAGAACCTGTGGAAAGAGTTGGTATGTAAACCCCCTCGATGTTTCCAGACATGATGTACAGCTCATGCAGAAAATAATTGTAGAAGAAGCTAATAGAAGCAGTTTTCTGACGTTACCTAACAGTATTATTGTGTTGATATATAATTATAATAATTAATTAAAATATAGTTGATTCATTTATAGGATTGTATTTAACATGCATACGTATCAAACGGTGTATTTATAGGCTGTTGGTTGTTCTCCCCAGACATGCCAGACCTGGAGCTGGCCGATGACCTGAAGAAAACTGTTTGTTTGCGTGCTGGAGGAACCCTTCGCCTCTTTGTGGCAGTAAGTGGCCGACCAACCCCCGTGGTGGCCTGGAGGAAGACCGGGGTGGAGCTCCAAAGCCGAGGCTTCATTGAGACCACGGACAGCTACACCTGTCTGGTTGTGGAAAAGGTTGATCGCTATGACTCAGGGAAATATGTTGTGGAAGCTGAGAACCCCTCTGGCAAGAAGACCACAACCATTCTGGTTAAAATCTATGGTAGGTCATAGCAACATAATAATGTATCACATAGCGAGGAAAATGTCATTACAAGAAGTGTTATGTCTTTGTATGTCTGATACATGTGTCTTCGTTATGTTTTCCTGATGCCTTCCAGACACACCTGGGCCTCCAGGCAGTGTGAAGGTGAAGGACTACACCAAGGAGTCTGTGGTCATCACCTGGGATGTCCCAAGCATTGATGGTGGAGCACATGTCAGCAACTACATTGTGGAGAAGCGTGAAGCCAGCATGAAATCCTATAAGACAGTGACCACTGAGTGTAGGAAGACATTGTTCAGGATCTCTGGCCTGGAGGAAGGAATCCACTATTTCTTCAGAGTCCTACCAGAGAACATCTATGGAATTGGTGAACCCTGCGAAACCACAGAGGCTGTGCTGGTATGCGAGGTTCCTTCTGTACCGATGGACCTTCAGATTGTGGACGTCACAAAGTCAACTATCTCACTATGCTGGGAAAAGCCGCACCACGACGGAGGCAGCAGGCTAACTGGCTACATCATTGAGGCCTGCAAGGTTGGATCAGACAGGTGGAGTGCTGTGGCAACCGTTAAAGCTTCGGTATCCCAGCACACCGTCCAGTCACTGACAGAGAATGACCAGTACCTGTTCAGAATAAGAGCCACCAACAGCAGAGGCATGAGCGAGCCCATGGACATCATCACACCCGTCACTATCCAGGAGATCAAAGGTATCCCGTTTGTCCTAAAGTTATGATACAGGATAACATTAAAAAAGGACAAAAGGATCTCAAAATTAAACTAACCATAACATATCAGAGAGTGATGTATTACTACACACCTAACAAATGTCTTGTCAGGGAAATGTCAAACAGTATATTCATTTTAGAGCCATCAACGCTCGTGGTTAATCTGGAAACCTTAACACGTATTCCTTTTTTATTTTTAAAACAAATGAATGCACTCCCTCATTTTGTGGTGAATATCTCTGACTTTGATTTTGGCGCATGTTGAATCTGCCAGCTTGACGGGTGTGTGTGATTGATGCTCTGGCCAACAAATTTGGGGGTGATTTACGATCATTGCCGTTCGGCTTCCCACATGGGAGCAAACCCGTACCAGGCAGTCAAACCTCATTTTAAGTCACCATGTGAGAACTGCACAAGCCAGTAGAACCAAAATGATGAAATCATGGATTTTGCACGGTTCATACGGCGATTTTGTCAAATCACATACCTCTGAAATCTTTAAGCTCCGCACGAACAACGCGTCCAAACCAATGTTACGGTATTTTGAGAATGTATGTGAACATTCTCAATTCGCATAGGCAATTCACAACCGGGTGATTGATCATAAGAGGTGTACTTCAGCATATTCTACCGAGGTGTTCAGTGCTTTAATCACGTCAAATTACAGTGATGGAACAGAAGGAAATCAGTAGACTTATGTGGGGTTGCAATGGATTTCATGGAACATCATTTTCCGATGCTTAATGCACACCTTGATACCCTTAATAACATAATTAACAGAAAACCGGGAATCAAAATATCTGTGAGAATGTCATGTTTTCTTCTGTTTCTAGTAATGCCAATGATCGACATGACCAGCATCCCTCAGAAGATAGTTAATGTGCACTGTGGAAAACCCATCGACCTGAACATGCCCATTAAGGGACGTCCTCAGCCTGCCTGCTCCTGGTTCTTTGGAGGCGTAAAGATGAAGGACAGCCTGGACCGCATTAAAATCGACAGCAATGGCAAATACACTCGTCTGGTGGTGCGGGAGACAACCATCAATGATACAGGAAACTACTCCCTGGAGGTGAAGAACAGTGTTGGAACCGCCAGAGAGGTCATCAAGGTCATCATCCTTGGTAGGAATGACAGTTATACAAAGTCATGTAGATGTTGTTATTTAGAAGTGTTTCATACATTTTGTTTTGTATTTGTTGAATTAGTTATGTGTTTCTGTGTGTCCAGATAAACCTGCTCTCCCAGTGGGTCCAGTTCGTATCGAGGAGGTTGATGGATTGTCTGTGACGATAAGCTGGGATCCTCCAGAGAAAGATGGCGGAGCCAGTGTCAGCGGCTATGTGGTGGAGCAGCGTGAAGCTCACCGTCCTGGCTGGAGCACAGTGTCAGAGTCTGTGACCAGACCCTGCTTTAAATTCACCAGACTCAATGAAGGCACTGAATATGTGTTCCGTGTTGCCGCCATGAATCGCTTTGGTTTTGGAGGCTTCCTTCAGTCAGAGGTGGTGGAGTGCAAGAGTTCTAAGAGTAAGTTATATCGTCACTTCTCTCCCTATCTCTTTCCTAATCTCTTCTAATCCCTTTTATCTCTCCTAATTTTCCAAATTGTCTCTTTTCATCGTTCTTCTCATGGATTATTAATGTTGATACTCATACAATGTGGATTCTCACTGCTTTGTGTCCACAGCTATCCCTGGACCTCCCAGCAGACCAGAGGTGATTGATGTAACCCGTGAGGGCATGACCTTGACATGGCAGGCACCAGAAGACAATGGTGGCTCCACCATTGCCGGCTACATCATTGAGCGTAAGGAGGCTAGTTCCGACAGATGGATGCCGATAAACAAGAACCCTGTCACCATGACTCGGTTCCGCTCCTCTGGGCTGATCGAGGGTCTGGAATATGAATACAGAATCACCGCCATCAACTCGAGAGGATCTGGCAAACACAGCGAGTCCTCAGTCATCACTGTGGCCATGGATCCAATTGGTAGGTAGCACAAGTCTTAGATAACATAATGTCCGGGAATAGATTTGAATTCATTGTATATTCTGTCTAAGTACCTGCCTCTAGAGCCAGTGCATGTGTAGTGCCTTGCAGAATGAGTTGAGTAGGTGTAGTTAAGGAACTGTGTTTTCCTGTGCCCTAACAGAGCCTCCAAGTGCCCCTCTCCAGCCCAGAGTAACAGACACTACCAGGACCTCTGTGTCTTTGGCCTGGCTGCGTCCTGAGGAGGAAGGTGGCTCTGTGGTGACTGGCTACTTGATTGAGATGCAGAAGGTGGACCAGGTGGAATGGACAAAGTGCAACACCACTGCTATAAAGATGTGTGAATACACCCTGACACACATGCCCCAGGGAGCAGAGTACAAGTTCCGCGTCATGGCCTGCAATGCTGGAGGCCATGGAGAACCGGCTGAGCTGCCAGGTGTCGTGAAGGTCCAGGAGATGCTTGGTAAGAATTAATATAATTGAATGAACAGATATTACCTGTTACCATTCACATATTCTTCCATTCACTACTCATTGTTTTTCTCATGTTTGACTAAAAGCCAAACATCTAACTGGCTGTGTAACCCTTTGTCTCCAGACTACCCAGACTTTGAGCTGGATCCTAAATATGAGGAGGGATATGTGGTGAGGCAGGGCGGAGTGATCCGCCTATCTGTGCCCATCAAGGGTAAACCTCTTCCTACATGCAAGTGGACCAAGGATGGCCGTGACATTTCCCACAGAGCCATGATCGCCACCCACGATGACATCACAGAGCTGGTCATTAAGGAAGCCCACAAAGATGACACCGGCACCTACGACTTGGTGCTGGAAAACAAATGTGGCAAAAAGGCTGTCTATATTAAGGTTGGTGCTTACACCAATTAGACAGCTCATTCAATGGCCAGACTCTGTTGGAGTTCTCATAGGAATAGTTGGGATGAACGCATGAATATATGTTTTCACTATAACCTTATTTGACTCTAACGTGCTAATCTGTTAAACTTTAGGTGAAGGTAATTGGGCGTCCTGATGTCCCAGAAGGTCCTCTGGAGTTTGATGACATCCAGGCACGCTCAGTCCGAGTCAGCTGGAGGCCTCCTTCAGACGACGGAGGCTCAGACATCCTGGGCTACCTCGTGGAGCGACGAGAGGTTCCAAAGGCTGCCTGGTGTACAGTAGATTCCAGAGTTACCGAGACCTCACTGGTGGTGAAGGGACTCAAGGAGAATGTGGAGTATCACTTCAAGATCTCTGCTGAGAACCAGTTTGGCATTAGCAGATCTCTCAAGTCCGAGGACGCAGTCACACCAAAAACACCTCTGTGTGAGTGTTTTAGATCCATTATCAAACCAAGGCTACTAGGCTAAAACCAAAATATGAGGAGATACATTATGGACCTGATCTAATAATAATGAAACCAAGTACCTTCTTTATAGTTTCAATTAATAACAAGCTTTCTCCTCCATTCCAATACTGCCTCAAATGAACCAATTTGTATGAATTGCAGGCCCGCCAGAACCCCCCAGCAACCCAGCAGAGATCATGGATGTGACCAAGACCTCAGTCTCTCTGTCCTGGGCCCGGCCCAGGGATGATGGAGGCTCCAGGGTTACTGGTTATTATGTGGAGAGGAGGGAGGTGTCCACAGAGAAGTGGGTCCGCCACAACAGGACACACATCACCACCACCATGTACAATGTGACTGGCCTCATCCCAGATGCAGAGTACATGTTCAGAGTCATAGCTCAGAACGAAGTTGGCCAGAGTGAGCCTGGACCTGCCTCAGAGTCTGTGATCTGCAAAGATCCATTCGGTGAGAGTAATTGTTCAATACTGTCCGAAAGATTTTGAGTTACATTTCTTAAAAAATGTACTTGTATTTAAATATCAGTTGGACTGTTAAAACAATTGATCTCTCTGTCTCTTTGTCCTCAGACAAACCTAGCCAGCCAGGGGAGATCGACATCATCTCTGTCACCAAGGACTGCATCACAATCCACTGGTTGAGACCTGAAACCGATGGTGGAAAAGAGATTCTGGGTTACTGGATCGAGTTCAGACAGGCCGGAGAGAGTGCCTGGAAGAGGTGCACCAAGGAGCGCTCTAAGGACCGCCAGTTCACCATGGGAGGTCTGATTGAGGCCACCGAGTATGAATTCAGAGTGATGGCTGAGAACGAGACAGGACTCAGCCGCCCCCGCAGAACACCCATGGGCATTAAGACAAAGCTGAGTGGTGAGTCCATCCACAGATCAGATCCCACCCAGACTAGGCAATTATGTGATGGTTTGATTGCTATAAACTGACCTTTTTTTTTTTATTTATCAAAGTTGGTGAGGCTCCATCCCTGAAGGAGGAGATCCAAGATGTCACTACCAAGCTTGGAGAGTCTGGAACTCTAACCTGCGGCATTGTTGGCAGACCACTGCCAGAGATAAAATGGTATCGCTACGGCAAGGAGCTGATTCAGAGCCGCAAGTACAAGGTGAGCTCTGATGGTCGCAACCACTCCCTGAGCATTGTGACGGACGAGCAGGAAGATGAGGGTGTGTACAGCTGTAGGGCCGTCAACGACGCTGGAGAGATCGAGACCAGTGGTAAACTACGACTCCAAGCAGCTCCTCAGTTCCACCCTGGCTTCCCCCTCAAGGAGAAGTACAACGCTGGCTGTGGAACCAGCCTGAGGCTGCATGTGGTCTATATTGGCCGGCCAATCCCCCAGATCATGTGGTTCTATGGAAAGAAGCCCCTGAACGCTTCCGAAAATGTGATCATTGAGAACACAGAAAGCTACACCCATCTGGTGGTGAGGAATGTCCAGAGGAAGACTAATGCCGGCCGCTACAAAGTGCAGCTCAGCAACATCTACGGAACCGTTGACACTTCACTTCGTGTTGAAATCCAGGGTAACTTTATTTTCTTTAATGATTACTGCACAAAATATAACGTATTGATAGATAAATACAATTTCCTGATGTATATTTCCTTTAATTACCTTTTTAAACAGACAAGCCATGCATACCTGAAGGCCCCATTGTTGTTGATGCCCTGCTTAAGAGCTCGGTCATCATCAGCTGGAAGGCTCCTCAGGACGATGGAGGCTCCATGATCACCAACTACATTGTGGAGAAGCGAGAGGCCAAGGAAGGGGAGCAGTGGAACCTAGTGTCCTCGTCTGTCTCTGGTACCACCTGCCGTGTTCCCAACCTGGTTGAGAGTGCTGGATACTACTTCAGAGTATCTGCTCAGAACCAGTATGGAGTCAGCGAGGCTCTGGAGATCCCATCCGTCCTCATCATTAAGAGTCCATTTGGTAATGAACTACTCATTTTTTCTTTTGTACTTTCACTTACATGAGTGGTTCATAATTATTTCATTATAACTATGTGTTCATCATATTTTTCATATTTTTCTGCTTGCTTAACAATAAAAGAAAGGGCTACAATAAATGTGTACTGATTGTGTTTCACAGAGAAGCCTGGAATCCCCCAGCAGCCTTTCATCACCAGCTCCACCAAAACCTCATGTGTCGTCTGCTGGAAGGCTCCAAGCAGTGACGGAGGAGCTAAGATTTCAAACTACTACCTTGAGAAACGTGAGAAGAAGCAGAACAAATGGATGTCTATCACCTCCAAGAAGATCCAGGAGACCACCTATGAGGTCAGAGGACTGATCGAGGGCTTTGAGTACGAGTTCCGTGTCAAGTGTGAGAACATCGGTGGGGAGAGTGAGTGGAGCGAAATCTCTGCACCCATCACCCCCAAATCAGACCAAGTGCCTCGCGCTCCCATCTTCAGGGAGGAGATAAGGGACATGACTGTCAAGTATCACGCCAATGCCACCTTTGTCACTAAGGTGCTTCATTTTCATTATTTGACAAACAGTTTTACTGTCATATCAGCAAAGCAGTTTTTTCTTTAAATCCAATAAATAACTTCAGACATAAAGTAACATTACTTTTTCTTTTAAGGTGGTTGGGCATCCCAAGCCAATGGTTAAATGGTACCGTAGTGGAAAAGAGCTTCTGGCTGATGGAACGAAGATCAAGGTCCAGGAGTTCAAGGGAGGATACTACCAGCTGGTCATTAACACCGCTGATGAGACCGATGCTACAGTTTATCAGTTCAGAGCCACCAACTCTGAGGGATCCATTTCCACAACAGTCAATTTAGACGTGGAAGGTAAACATTCTTTCCTGTGTAGTTAATTGAACTGTATTCATGTGTCAAATATTATCCTAATCACCATTCTCATGCTTTTAGTTCCTGCAAAGATTCACCTGCCGAAGGAGCTCCAGGGCATGGGAGCAGTTCATGCTGTCCGTGGTGACATTGTCACCATCAAGATTCCCATCACTGGCAAGCCTGAGCCAGCCATCACCTGGCAAAAGGGCCAGGAGATTCTCTCCAACTCTCCTTACCACCAAGTCATCACCACTCGGTCTTTCACATCATTGGTATTCCAGAAGGGAGTCCAGGCAAAGGATAATGGTTACTACACTGTGACAGCCAAGAATAGATTTGGAAGCGACAAGCAGACAATTGAGATGGCTATTGCCGATGTTCCAGAAGCTCCAAAGGGCATCAAGGTCAGCGACATCTCTCGTGACTCCATCACTCTGACATGGGAGCCACCTTACAATGATGGAGGAAGCCCCATCACCAACTACATTGTGGAGAAGTGCCCCACCACTGCGGACCGCTGGATCCGTGCTGGACATACCAGTGATTGTAGCTTCACTATCATCAATGTGTTTGGAAAAACAAAGTACCAGTTCCGTGTAGTAGCTGAGAATCAGTTTGGCCCGAGTGGTCCATCTGATCCTACTGAGCCAATTACCACCAAAGAGGACAAGTCAGTGATCAGGAACTATGATGAGGAGGTAGATGAGACAAGAGAAATCATTGCAGGTGAGGCTCCATTCTACAAGGTTAAGGAGCTATCCTCTAAATACATCATCTCTGAAGAGCTGGCTCGCTGTCAGTTTGGAGTTGTTCACCGATGTGTTGAGATTGCCACCAAAAAGACCTTCATGGCAAAATTCATTAAGGTCAGAGGAATGGACCGTGAATTAGTCCTTAGAGAGGTTGAAGCCCTTAACATGGCCAGGCACAAGAACATAATATACTTGCATGAGTATTTTGAGAGCATGGAGGAGATAATCTTGATCTATGAATTCATCTCTGGAGTTGACATCTTTGAGCGCCTTGGCACAGGAAACTTTGAGCTCACAGAGCAGGAGATTGTCCGCTACTTGAGGCAAGTCTGCTCTGCACTCAAGTTCATGCACAGCCAAAACTTTGGCCACTTGGATATTCGCCCTGACAACATTGTGTATACCACAAGGAGAAGCACTGAGCTGAAAATCATTGAGATGGGTCAGGCCAGGCTACTGGTTCCAGGAGAGAACATCAGATTGCCATTCTCTGCTCCAGAGTATTGTGCTCCTGAGGTTCACCGCCATGACCTCATCACAACAGCGACAGACATGTGGTCTGTCGGTGTGATGGCCTTTGTTCTGCTCAGTGGCCTCAATCCCTTCGCTGCAGAGTCCACCACTCAGATGATTGAGAACATTTCCAACTGTGAGTATGTGTTTGATAGTGAAGCCTTCAAGGACACCAGCCTACAGGCGATGGACTTTGTAGACAGGCTTCTGATCAAGGACAGGAAGCTGCGTATGACAGCCACTGAGGCACTAGAGCACCCATGGCTAAAGATGAAGCTTGAAAATGTCAGCACCAAGAGCATTAAGACACTGAGACATAGGAGGTACTATCAGACTCTAGTAAGGAGGACTGAGACCATCGTCTCTTCTGCCCGTGTGGCCTATGGTGGTGCCTTTAAAAATCAGAGAGCATTAGCCGTGGGCAAAGTGAAGATTGGAACAGAATACCGTGGTTTGCGTGCCGGCCCAGTCATGCATGGCTCATCTGAAGAGGGTGGATATGTCCGATTCACCTGTACCGTCGCCCATTTCGACAAGAGCACTCAAGTGACATGGTATTTTGGCAACCGCCAACTTCACTCCAGCTCCAAATATGAAATTACCTACAGCAATGGTTTAGCCAGCATTTACGTGAAAGACATTGAAGAGGGTGATGACGGTGTGTACAAGTGCAAGGTGGTAAGCGATGATGGAGAGGACAATGCCTATGGAGAGCTTTTTGTTGAGACGGTTAGAAGCATTAGGGAGCACTATATCAGCCGTTCTGTGAAGAAGCTGAGGAGAAAGGTTGATAAGTCCATGCTGATGCAAAGGCCACCAGAGTTCACTCTGCCTCTCTACAACCGCGCTGCTTATATTGGTGAAGATGTGCGATTTGGGGTCACCATCACCGTACACCCTGAGCCTCATGTAGCATGGCTGAAGAATGGACAGAGAATCAAACCAGGAGAAAATGATAGCAAATACACCTTCACTAGTGACAAGGGTCTGTACCAGCTGATGATCCATGGCTTAGACATGGACGACGATGCTGAATACACTGTGATGGCCCACAACAAGTTTGGGGAGGACAGCTGCAAGGCCCGCCTCACAGTAAGTCCTCACCCCGTTGTTGAGGAGACCATGAGACCAATGTTCAAGCGCCTTCTGGCTAATGTTGAGTGTGTGGAAGGAGATAGTGTCCGCTTTGACCTTCGTGTTTCAGGAATCCCCTCTCCTACACTGAAATGGATGAAAGATGACAAGCCTCTACAGTTGGGTCCCAAGGTGGCAGTGGTGCAGGAAGATGTTGATTACCATGTCCTTCATGTCAGAGAGACTCTGCTTGAGGATTCTGGCATTTACAAGGTCACTGCATTCAATTCTGCTGGCTCTGCAAGCTGCCAGGCCATCCTGAAGGTGGATCGCCTTACGTATACCAGAAGAGAGTACAAGAGTGAGGAGGAGAGACACAGATATATTCAGAAACAGATTGAGAAAACAAACAAAATGGCTTTACATATCGCCACTACAGAGGAAATGGTTCCTCTTAACCCTACTGCCCAGGAGGCTCTCAAATTTGCTGCAGAGATTTACAAGCCTGCAGTGAGCACTAAGAATGTGGAGGGAGAGTTTGACATTACAGTTGAGAAGTCAGAGACAAAGAAACTGGAGGAAGAGAGGAGAATCTTTATGCCGTATGAAATCCCTGAGCCTGTGGTACATGACCCTACAGCTCTGGATGAGGATAAAACTATCAAACAGTTTGTGCCTCTGTCTGACATGAAGTGGTACAGGAAGCTCAGAGACCAATATGAGGTTCCTGAGAAGATTGAGAGGATTGTACAGAAGAGACAAAGACGCATTCGCTTGTCCAGATGGGAGCAGTTCTATGTCATGCCACTCCCCAGAATCACAGACCAATACAGGCCAAGATGGCGCATTCCTAAACTAACTTTGGATGACCTTGAGACTGTAAGACCAAGCCGCCGATCACCCTCACCTGAGTCTGAGACCTCTTTCAGATCCAGAAGGAGATCTCTGGGAGACCTGAGTGATGAGGAAATGATGATGGACGATTATGTATCCAGGAGGAGAACCGAGGAGGAAAAGATGATGTTGGAGGATGAGTTGGAGCTTGGTTTCTCCGCCTCTACTGCTGGCAGCCCAACCCGCTGTGAGCGCTGCGATGTTGACCTGGAAGAGAGGAGGCAGGTCATCAGACAAGAGTTTGCAGAAGTCTCAGAGATGAAGAAGAAGCGCACTGTTTCTCAGTTCATGAGGAGGAGAAGGTCCCTGTCTCCTACATACATTGAACTCATGCGCCCTGTTTCTGAGCTGCTCAGACAACCACGCACTCGGCCTGTGCTGGATGTTGAAGGGGAAACCATAGAAAGGAGATCTCCTACACCTGAGAGGACCCGTCCCCGATCCCCCAGCCCGATCAGGTCAGTGGAGAGATCCTCTCGTTCCTCCTCCAGATTCGAGAGATCTGCCCGCTTTGACATCATGTCCCGTTACGAGGCCCGTAAGGCAGCTCTGAAGTCAGAGAGGACATACCAGGTGGTGAGTCAGACTCCATTCAGCTTGGATCACGCTCCCCGTGTCACTGTGAGGATGCGTTCTCACCGTGTGCCGACAGGCCAGGATACCAAATTTACCCTTAATGTCCAAGCCAAGCCCATGGCCGAGGTGAAATGGTTCCACAATGGGACTGAAATCTCTGAAAGCAGTGAAAAGTACATCTTCACCAACATGAGCGGTGTTCTATCCATTGCCATCCTTGACTGCCAAGCTGAGGACAGTGGCACATATCGCTGTGTCTGCTCCAACTCCAAGGGAGAGGCCTCAGACTACGGCACCCTGGATGTATCAGGTGGTGGTTTTACCACCTTTTCATCTCGTCGTAAAGATGAGGAAGCTCCTAAACCATATGTTCCTGAAATGACCAAAGTAGACCATTACCACAGCAGCCAATTCAAGGCTGGCTACTCCTCTGAGACCCGCTATGAAGTGTCAGAGAGCAAAGCCAAGATGACTGAGACCACAGAGGTGGTTACACGTGACAGATATGCAGCCTCATCTGAGCGGTTCTCCTCTGCTGAGCGCTATGACTCCATCAAGTACGCCTCTACCGAATACTTGTCTTCCGCCTCATATTCCTCTGCTTCTTCTGAAAAATTCTCATCATCTGAGGGTAAAATCAAATCCTCAACTGCCACTGCTGTTGAGGATGTTTCTGTCAGCTGCAAGCTGAAAGCAACACTCCCAGCTAGGATTCTCACCAAACCCCAATCTGTGACTGTGGCTGAAGGAGAGACAGCCTCTTTCTCTTGCGACATTGATGGAGAGCCTGCACCCAGTGTGACGTGGATGCACGAAAGCAGATCCATTGTGAGTTCTTCCCGCATCCAGGTCACTACCACTCAGTACAAGTCTAGCATGGAAATTAAATCTGTTACCGCTTCTGATGAAGGCAACTACGTGGTAGTAGTGGAGAATTCTGGAGGCAGACAGGAAGCTCATTTCACCCTGACTATTCGCAGACCAGCTCCCAAAGAGGAGATCAAGGCTGTCAAATCACCAGAGCCGTCAATAAAGCCCCCCACTCCCAGTGTCAAGTCCCCTGAACCATCTGCACCCACTCCCACTCCACCTGTAACTTCTCCAGTTCCCAGTATGAAGTCCCCAGAGCCACCATCAATTAAGTCACCAGCTCCAAGTGTTAAATCTCCAGAGCCCAGCTTAAGATCTCCGGTACCCAGTGTCAAATCCCCCGAACCAGAGGGAATTAAATCTTTGAAAAGTGTCAAGTCTTCAGAGCCTTCCCCAGCTCCCAGCATCAAATCCCCCACGCCTAGCATCAAGTCTCCAGAGCCTGAGGGAATCAAATCCCCCAAGGGCACCAAATCTCCTGAACCAACTGCCTCTCCCACACGAGCCAAGTCGCCACCACCACTCAAATCTCCAGAGAGGGTCAAGTCACCAGAACCTGAGGGAGTTAAATCTCCACGTGGTTTAAAATCACCAGAACCAGCCGGGATCAAAACACCAAGGGGGCTGAAGTCTCCAGAACCAGCAGGGATCAAAACCTTAAGGGGGCTGAAATCCCCAGAACCATCTGGTCTCAAGTCACCAAGAGCCCTTAAATCTCCTGAGCCTGAGGGACTTAAGTCTCCTCCCCGGATGAAGTCCCCTCCTCCCACCATATCCCCAAAGAGGGTCCTGTCACCACCCACTGTCAAATCCCCTACCCCCAAACCTCCCAAGGTGCTAAGCCAGCTCAGTGCTGAGGCCTGTGAGGGTTCAGTCAAGATGTCTTGTATCTGTGAGAGCAGTGTGAGGGAGGTGGTGTGGTACGTCAATGGCAGGAGGCTGTCGCAGACCAGCCACTTTGAGATGCAGTACTCCGAGGGCTCCTGCTGCCTGCTGATACACAACCTGGAGGACAGTGACCAGGGAGAGTACACTTGTGAGATGAGAGCAGAAGGAGGCATCTCCAAATCCTCCTTCTCCTTCACTGGCCAGCTGTTCCAGTCCATCCGTATGAAGGTCACCGCTTACCATGATCAACAAGTGATGCTTAAAGGTGAGTTGCTCATTTATATTACATACGAGGCTCATATATATTGTGATATATTACGATATATTGTGTAACATAATTCATTCATTCATTTTTTCATTAGACGTTTACATATATGTACTGCAATAGCATCTGCCCTTTTTCGGGCACTAAGTAATTTTCAAAATTTAACTTCATAATTTTGAATCCTGCAGGATCAATGATGACAAGCCTGAAGGAATCTTCCTCCATGTCGATGAAGAAAGAGGTCCATATGAAGGAGGAGACTTCAACGTCGTTCTCCTCCCAACAAGCCATGATGTCATCCATGATGGAGTCCAGCTCCTTCAGCAGCATGGCTGCTGAGATGAAGTTTGAAACCATGTCAATGTCCAGCATGTCCTCTTTGGCTTCTGAAAGCTATGCCATGAGCTCCAGTAGCCTGACTGAGATGTCCACTCAGATGGAGGGAGCCTCCTTCAGAGCGATCAGTAAGGCCCTTTTCCCTTGGTTGTAGTGAGCCACAGGCGCATCACTATCTAGTAGTCAACTACTAGTACAACACTGTCCACTAGACAACCACTGGCACACCACCACTTACTACTGGCGGTGTTCCAGTATACCACTATCTAGTACATCACCACTGGTATACTATCTAGTAGTCAACCACTGGTACACCACTGTCGAGTTCACTACCATTGATACACCACAGTCTAATAGTCACCGCTGTGATACTATTCTACTACTTCTAATACTTTATGTAAAAAATTGTAATGAAACAGATGGTGTTCTACGGTTCTGCTGAGAAACTCCGCTAGTGCATGCTCTTTTTCTTGTTCAATAATTGCTACCCTTGCTACTGAGGAGGGGAATCAACGTGAATTCCATGAATATTAATTGTATCTGTATTTAATTTAAAATGGTAATCTGGTAATCAGTGATTGCTTGTGTATGGTAGAAGGTTAGACTCTGCAGTGAATTCTATAAGAAAAATCACATAAAGTACAATTGAAGGATATTGAGGTTATCTGTATTATTATTACTCATATTGTTCCTATCATGTTATGATTTATTTTTTCTCTGGTTTGTCCATCAGGTTGTGCTCCAAGAATCGAGGCCCTGCCTGAGGACATCAGCATCCAGCCCGGCAAGGTCCTGACCGTGGCCTGTGCCTTCTCTGGCGATGCCAAAAACATAGAGTGGTCCCGTGGTGGAAAAACCATCGAGGTGACGGCTGGTGGTCGCTTCCACATCGAGACTACCGAGGACCTGACCACCCTCATCATCACTGGAGTGAAGGAGGAAGACGCTGGCACATACACCCTCCGACTGTCCAACGAGCTGGGATCCGACTCAGCGACCGTCCACATTAGCATTCGTTCAATGTAGAAAATAACAGAATAACGTACTTTACCCTCCCCTTCTCCCTCCCTTCATGCTTTAAGTTATTCATGAGGAAAAAAAATATTCTTACTTGATAAAGACCTGGATTTCTATTGTAAATATGAACTATTTTTATACCAAACTTGACATTAATTTATGCCAAACTAGACTCAAGTCTAAAGTTGTTATAAACTGTGCCATATTGGATAATTATGACTTAGGATTTTTGAACCACTTTTCTGTGACGTGTACATAATGTATATAGCCGAATTTAACGGTTATGAAAAATGTATGAATTGTTATTTATGACAATATTAACTGAAACAAAAGCAACAAAATGTTTTCAAAGGAGAAAGTTTCAAATGAAACGAATACCCATGGAAACGTAGAAACTAAAACACTGTGCCTCAACAATAAGTTGAAGTCTTAAGATTGCCTCAACAGGTAGAGAGGCTCCCTGTTGACGTTATGGACAAGATTCAGAGACAAAACTCTAAATATGCACACGCCTCTGCGTGTGATGTTACGGTATCTATGAAATGTAACATGAGCATAAGACCCTGAGTGCTGTTTGCATATTACCCTCATGTAAGCAGCATGAACTGGTCTTGTGCTCAGACTGACCATGTCATACCACCATTTGAATGACATGCCCAGAGTGCAAGCGGCCTGCACTTTGGGCATTCGATTATTTTATTGTGCGTTGTTTCTGTCAAAGTAGTGCTGGGTTGTGTTTCGAACTACCATCACCTGGCCATGAGGAAGAAAAAATAAATAAACCCAGCACTTCTGTGCAGAAAAGCGCTCTCTCTTGGAGGATTGCTCAGTAACGTGTGTGAGTGTGTGTTTCTAGCTTTTAGTCTTTCACCTGTGACTAGTCAGGGTCTTCTTCAAAGCAAATGTACCACAGTGATGACACCTGCTGTGTAATGAAAAGCAAATGTAATAGTGTGGAGCCCTGCCCTTTGACTTAATTATCCTGTTGATGTAGAATTGTGATTATATTTATCCTCCTTGAGTTGTATGCATTACTGATTTAATAAAGCATGATATCAGCACTATAGGAATGACTCTGTCTGTTTACCCTTGGGGTTTGTTATGCAGGATGCAACAACTTGACACAGGGTTTCATTGCAACCCTGAAGGTCCTAGTAAAGAGACAATAACTATAACTGCAACTCTTTAACCATGAATCATACACCTACAAAGTATGTGTATGATGACAAAGAAATAAAGAAATCTCATAGAATGCCTTGCTTATCATCGGTGAGTTGAAAACAAAAGAAAACCACAAATGTATTTCTTCTTTAATTTAGATTAGAACAATTATGAACTAAGTTTGAACTTATGAATTAAGAACTGAGAACGAGATCTGCTGATCAAGTTACTGTTGTAGTTCTTGACAGCCTTCTGAAGCGAGCATACTGGGACAGTGGAACCAAGATGACCCTTAAGGACTGGATTGTGGAAGTTTCCAAAGAGAGCCCAACAAGTACCAACAGATCATATTCATGTTTATCCGGGCACACCGGGAAAGGAAGTTTGAGCTCATGGTCATTACTCTGCAGAAGCTTGTGCCTCTGTTCTTTGCTCTTGATCACCAAAATTATGCCACATGGATTCCAGTCTTTATTAGAGACACGGAAGGGTAAAGGGGCATTTAGCAGATGCTTTTGTCTAAAGCGACTTACAATCAGTACATTTGTGGGGTTCGACATGTGGACAGTTGGAGGAGGGGGATCAAGGGGATCGAATTGCCGACCCTTACGGTTAGTGGACTACCCGCTCTGTCCACCCGCTCTACCCACTGAGCTACTGCCGCCCCATGGGAGGGCTCCCAGATACCATCAAGGCAGAGTTTAAGGAGGGACACTGGACAATAACCCGAAGCAATCTGCGTTTCTCATCCATACTGATTGATCAAGCACATGAGCAGGCCCACAAAATGGTGAAAGGAGTTGGTGGCATAATTGGTCTGACAGAGAACCCTGAGATGTTGAAGCGTTGGGTTGTGACTGGCCCAGAAATCAGCCATGTTATTGACCAGTTCATCACTGTAGATGAAAACGAATATTGTGAAGAACATCCTCATCACAAGGAAGGATCTGCTCAAGGAAGGATCTCAGCTTCGATTTCAATGGCATGTAAAAGACCTGATGGAGGTGCTGCTGAGCAATGGAAATCCCTTGAGGAGGTTGATAAAGACCTGGTTACATTGGACAATAAGGTGTGTGAGTCTGCAGCTGCTGCTGTATCTGTCCACCAACTTGAGTCTACAGGAGAAAAGCAGTGCACCACTTCAGGAAGAGTGTACTTTAATCAAATGACACAGCACCAATCAAGCGAAACAACTTATTGTTGTTCCATGAGACGAAAACACAGAAGAAGACCGAAAATAAGCTGAGAATGCAGCACTTCAAACATCATATTGAACTTTATGGGAAAGCTTTTATTGTGCTACACAGCTGTGGGGGGATTTGGAAGGGTTCTTTTGTCGCAAACCTTACCCATACACACCTGCATTGTCATCTGAAGGAGCACTCAACTCTTGCACCAAGTCAGATTTGTTGGTATACATCATGGAAGCTGCTAAGAGTAGCAACATCTCTATCGATGAGGAGTTAGTTGTGCCAGGTGTTTATGACTGATGATCATTGATGGTGGTGTGCTGATACATTCTCTTCCTGGTACAACTGTCCAAGGGAAGACTCATATTTCGACAAGGTATTCCGCCCAAGAATAGTACCATATCTTAAAATGATCAACAAGAGTAGATATCATCTGGGACCAGTATCGTGAACTAACAATCAACAGGGGCACAAGGGAAAAGCAAGGAACAAGCACTCGACAACGTTTATCACAGGAAATTGGCAGAAGTTTCTGGCACACGTTGACAATAAGAAGGAGCTGTTCCCATTCCTTTCAAGTAAGTTGTTAACAGATGGACAGTTCCCAAATGACAAGGATGTCTACATCACTGCGGCCGAATCCACCAATGGGTCAATGCAACCATGATGAAGCTGACACTCATGTCTTAGTACATCTCCTCCATGCCCTCCAAACATCATCATTTGGGTTGGTGCAGACTGGAGACATGGATGTGATTGTAATCATTCTGAGTAATTTCCATCAGGTCAAAGCTGTGAATGCAGCTGCAGAAATCTGGATCTCCTTTAAAGCTGGAAAGACAACCAGAAGGATATCCCTGAACACAATCACCACAAAACTGGGCATGACTACATGCAATGCCCCATGGCTCTCTTCCATGCATTCAGTGGATCAGACAGCACATCTTCTTGTAAGTTCAAGGGCAAGCGATCCTGCTGCAATTTGATGCACAAAGTGCCATCCGTCATGGAGGAATTTGCAACCATCGCCGACACTCCAATCCAAACATCACCAAGGATGAAGGAAGTGGCGGCAAAATGTGTCTGTCGGCTGTATTCCAATGGCTCAAATGAAGAGATTGACGTTAATCTTCTCTGAATGAGGTTATTCTCACAGAAGACTAGGGATGTGGAGAGAATTCCCCCAACGACTGATGCTTTGGATCAACATCTCAAAAGGAGTGTCTGCCAAGCAAGCATCTGGACAACAGCCCAACAGTATGTATCTGTATTTGTGTATTGTGTAAATATATTGTGTGAACATTTCTAATTAATGAATACATTACTAATTAATCAATTAATTTGATTTTTAATTCAGGTCCATGATTCCCCTTGCAAAAGATGTATTGAATCTAGATGTGAAGTGCTGTTGTAAAAGCACTTGTTCAAGTTCATGCACTTGCTCGGTGCAAGTGCATGAAAGACTGGATTGTGAAGTGTACATGTCTGTGCAAGTGTGTGAAATAGCTGAAACAGAGTAATTTCCAGGACTGTCTGTAACTGTAAAGATTATTATCAAGAAACATCTGTTTTACATCACCAGGCCTATGATTTTTGGTCTATTTCTGAAGTGGACAAAATATGGGTTATATCGGTCATGTGATAAAGATAGCAGTTGCTACTCCTGATCCTGAATCAATACATACTTATTATTATTATTATTATTATTATTATTATTATTATTATTATTATTATTATTATTATTATTATGTTCAGATAATCTGATCAAGACTTATAACAGTTGCTATATTTTATTAAGGCTGGTGGTGCAATGGGAGCCCAACGCCCCCTAGAGGGTAATTTTTTGACCAGCCTGTCTGGCCCTCGGACAAAAATTGTTCTATACACCCTTACAAACAACTTAGAAGTCTAAACAAAACTTTTGCATCAATTTCAAATGAAAATGGCAAATTGCCTATACACGGAACCCATGAATTGAATTACGGGAGAGTTAAGGGGAGCTGGGCTCCCCTGAAAGCCTGACCTGACACATTCAGGGGGAGCTCTAAAAAATTGTCCACTTTAATGCGCATGCATGTGAATTGGAAAGTCGTGGTGCGCACTGCAAAAAATAGGGCTCCCCCGAAGGCTACTGTGTAATTTGAACCCTGACAGAACCCCACTAGTAGTCAGGGACAGGCAGGGTTGGGAAACCGGGACAGGAGGCAGGAGAATTGCATGTAGAAACAGCAAAGAAAATCTGGCACCAGACAGACAGACAGACAGACAGAAGTACTTTAATAATCCTCGAGGGAAATTGCAGGGGAGTGGGGGACTGATTTGCAGTAGTAATGAGCGAATCACTCCCTACTCGGATCTTTCACCCAGATCCCTAAAATAACCCCAAGAACCACAGATCGTTGAACGAATAACTTCAGTCACTCTGCGTGACTCGGGTAGCTAGGGAGTGATCAGCCCATCCGGTATAGCGAATCATGCACGAGGCGGGTCGCAACTCAGGGAGTTGGGTGAAAGATCCGAGAAGGGAGTGATTCACTCATTATTATTGTGCATAGGAATGCACAATCTAGATATCGCTTTTATTGTTCATAGGAATGCACAATCTAGATATTGCTTTTTGTCATATTATTCTTCTTCACACGAAATTGACAGCGAAATTTCGGCAAATTAATGGATGCTAAACAACTGAACCTAGATATTTCATTCAAACTATATTACAAAGGTCTACTTCCGTATAGCTATGCTAGGTATTTTTCATTATTTTCATTAGTTCTATTTATTATTTTCATATTTCATTATTCATTATTGCAGAGTCACTCCCCATCTTCCGGAAGAGACTCAAAACCCACCTGTTCAGAGTTCACCTGAACCCTACATAACTATCCTCATGCTCTTATTTGTTGTATGTCCTGGCACTTTAATCTTTACTCTTTGTATTTTTCACTTTGATCGCTCTTCGTAAATTCGGCACTTTGACCGCTCTTTGTAATTTGGCACTTAGTCAGAGATGTTGTACACTAGCAATGGTTAATCTAGCACTTGAAATGCTTGAAACTTGTTCTGGTAACTTCGTACTGTATTAGCAGCAATGAAATGTTTCGCCTTCTGATGACAAATGTACTCTTTGTAAGTCGCTTTGGATAAAAGCGTCTGCTAAATGCCCTAAATGTAAATGTAAATGTAAATGATCACGCTCCTCTGGCTCTAGTTTTAGCTTTCCCAGATGCTGAG